>WOUA01000081.1:0-121626 GCA_021397985.1 Sporothrix dimorphospora
AAAATGGGCAAAAAATATAAAACAAAAACTAAAAAAAAAAAAACCCCCACACCAACCCCCCACCCCCCCCCCCCCCCCCCCCCAAAAAAAAACCAACATGCAATACCAAAAATGATACAAAGTCGACCAAAAATAGAACAATCAAGCACAATCAAACAAATCAAACAGGCTCGTATCCGTTGTCGGCCATTCTCGCCCGTTTCACCTACAATGCCTGCCCCCCATCGCACTGCTGCCACATCTGCACCTTGCTCACCTCCATCTGCGGCTGCGTCCAGGTCGGGTACCACTGGCTGCGGGCGTTCCAAAAGTCCAGCTTCGCATCGGAGCTGGTGTCCAGCCACGGTTTGCCGTCCGAATTGTCCGGGAACCAGCCGTTGGTGCCGCCGACGGCCACATTCAAAATCAGGTAGAACGGCTGGTCGAACGGCGTGTTGGACCGCCCCGTCTGCGCCCACACCGAGTTGACCTTGGTGTAGTTGGCGATGCCCGAGCCCTGTGGGAAGTTGCCGCGCTGCCACATGGGCTCGTCAAAGTTGATGTACAAGGCCTGCAGCAGCCGCGAGTTGATGTAGATAAACAGGTACTTGTCGGACCACTCCATGCCGTACGTGTTGAAGCCGTCGGCGAACGTCGTGTGCAGCGCCGAGCGCTTGTTGTTGGTGCGCCACCAGGCGTCGTAGGCCGGCGCGGGCCCCCAGTGCAGCGTCGAGGACATGACGTTGTCGCCGCCCAGAGAATACGTGTAGTTGTTGCCGCGGGCCTCCATGAGATCGATCTCGCCCGACGCCGGCCAGGGCCCGTACGTGTCGTTGGCGGGCATCATCCAGATGGCTGGCCACAGCCAGTCGCCCTTGGGCAGGCGCGCCGTGACCTCGACGCGGCCGTACGTGATGGCCGCGCTGTTCTTGGTGGTGATGCGCCCAGACCGCGTCGGCGGCACAATACTGCTGTTGCCGGATGACGTGTTGGTCGACGCCACGCAGTCTGTCCACGCCGTCGACGTGCAGCTGCCGTTGGCCAGCAGGTTGATGACGCTGTTCTGCTCGATCAGCGCGGCGTCTTGCAGGGTCGGCTTGATCCACAGGTGTCCGTCGTGCACAAAGACGTTCTCGTCGTCGGCCGTCGTCTGCTCAAACTCGCCGTTCCCAAACCCGCCGACCTGCACCTCCTTGGACCACAGGTCCGACCGGAACCCTTGACTAAAGTCGTCGCTGAGCACCATGCAGTACTTGTGCGTCACCACGCTCTGCAGGCCGTCCCACACGAGCACGCCCGCCAGGGCCAGCCCCACGACAATGCCCACGAGCGGCAGGATCGTCACCCATTTTTCTTTTGGGTCTTTGTGTCTCGTGGCCAGCCACGGCTTTTCCACGGAACCCTTGGCCACGCGCCGGCTGTGGAAGTAGCGGTGCGCCTGCGCGTCCATGTGGTGGTTGAGGACGATGGCGCTCTGGCTGGCCATTGACAGCGGGCGGGACGCCACGGGCGACCCCACGGGGCTGGCAAACGGGTCGGTGCCCGCGTTGGCGTCGGCGTCGGTTGTATTGTTGTTGTTGTTGTTCTTGTTGTTGTAGTTGTCCTCCTCGGCCGAGTAGACCGACTCGGCGCCGTCGCGGAACGGATCCTGAGCCACGCTGCCCGGCCTGTTGGCGCCGCCATGTCCATGTCGTGGTGCTGTGTTATTTCTGGTTGCAAACTGTGAATGCTCCGCGTCCCGGTACCGCTCGCCGCCGTAATAACCGTTGTAGTCGTGATCCATGGTGGCCACGTTCACAGTGTAGGATGGTGTATGTGAAGATATGAATAAGACGTGTGAGGGAGGTTGAGCCGCTTTGAAAAATCAATAAAACAAAATGCTATTACTTTTGGGGTGCAAGGGACAAAAATAAGAATAAAAAAGGGTGATATGCAATGGATAGATGAATTTTGTGTGCAAGATGTCTTATGGCTCAATTCCGGCAGAAGGAGCTGTGCATGACGGCGGGACCAAAGGACGACGAGTGTGGCCAGAAAAGGGTCAAGAAGGGGTGTGAGAAAAAGAGAGCAAGGACACAGCCAACAGAAAAGAGTGAACAGAAAATAGAAAGGAAGCACCCGTGTCTCGTGTTACTCGAAAGACAATATCAAAGGAGAAAAGGGCATCCCGGCGTCCATGAGGGCAAGGACTCAAGGAGACAATTCCGTGTTAGTGGCTCTCCCTGCACAGTCTTGTGCAGCGCCTCGATTCTGGAATGCGGACTGGGCAGGGCGAGTGCTGAAACGGGGACCGCAGGGAGAAGGACGGAACATACGGAGGGGGCTCTATCATTTAGGGCTCTAGGGCCAGGGTTCAGGGCTTTATTGATACAATCCAGCCCCAAACTCGCCCTTTAAAGGATTTGGGCATTGCTCCAGGAATAGGCTCTTAATATATTTGCCCAATACAACCAACAATATCACACGGAATATTGCGCCATCCCTCGACAGAGTCCCTATTCGAACATCTTCCGTGGCCAAACGAGCGCTGGCACAGGAGGGCCAAGCGGGAAGAAGAAAAGAAATGCTCTGTAGTCTTGCGGAATATTAATCTGTAGTATGCACTACAATATATTGTGCCAAGTAACTCTGCATTGCTTTCAGAAGCCTCAAGCTGACGGTCATGCTTTCCACAGTGCGAGTTGGCAGCAACACGCCCGGTCATTTGTTTCTTGTCTTTCAACACCGCCGATTGCCCGTCCTCTTTTCCATTATTTATGATTTCCTTCCCCTTCCCCACTACTTTAGTTCTGAAGGAACCCTCGACATCAACCTAGACAACCCCCGACGACCATGACCACGTGCGTGCAAGACGCCACTCGCTAGCTGACGATAGAACAGGCGATGGCGATGGGGGTTCGGGTGAAAACCGAGCCGTAAGGCACAGCAAGGCGCAAGCCACCCGGACGACCTCCGTGAACAGACCAGCTGCCACTTCAGGCAGGAGCACGAGAGCAGATGCAGAAAGTACTTTATCTTTACGGTTTATCAAGAGTGATGGCCTTCCTATTTGGAGAGGTTTTGCAATAGCAACATAAAATACCTGCTGTCCTCAAAATACATGTTGACGCAAAACAGAATAAAAGAGAAGGACGGGAACAGCAGAGGATAACCACGCCGCTCCTTCTCCAGGATGCCGCATCTTCCCGGCTCTTCTGCTCCGTAGGCCCCGGACTGTGCACTTTGTAGTGCAGGATATCGTGATTCGGTGACCGCAAAGAGGTGTCTAGATATGACCCAAAGCACTGGGAAAGGTGTTCTTGCCAGAAAGTCCGCCAGGCCACGCCAAAACTCGAAAATACAGGGATCACAGCTTCTCCACAGTAAGATACCAAACAGACAGCCGGCGCTGAAGACCCAGGCTAAGAACTAAAAACGGTGGCAGGAACTGACGATCCTCCCAGATGCAACGACGTTACAGCTCGGAAAAAAAACAAGCTAGTGGACGACAACTAATAAGGTTGAAGAACAGCCACATGTGCGAGGTCATCGAGGACCGAGGAACGTCGAGAGGGAACCAGGAACGAGGAACGACGGGTCCTAGACACACCACACAGCCTAACAAGGAACACCGCGACAGCTCTGCCCGACAATCGAGAGATAGACGAAGCATATCTAGTCCTTTTTTTAAGCTATCTCAATCTCTACACTTAATGTTAACAGTAAAGGACCAACATCTACGAAGTACCATACATCTTTTTTTTTGTGGAAAGAAACGACGAATACGCCACGAAAGTCCTTGTTGTTAACTCGCATGTAGCTGAAAACGCTGGCAGGAAAAGACACGTGAGGTGTGAGGTTCGTTAAATATTTGATGGAAGTACGAAGTAGACGAATTGAAGCTTTTGCTATGGTGAGAAGCCCGCGCGGAGCATTTTGATTATTTAAAGAAAAAGAACGAAAAGAGATAAAAAGACAGAGAGAGAAGAAAATAAATAGGTCGGGCACTTTGATTCCAAAGACACTCTAGAAACAATAATGGGAACGATTCGTTTCGGGCCCCTGGTTTTTTTGGTTCCGATTTTGAAGTGAAATACAATTACAGAGTAAACGGTAGAAATATTTCGGTATAAATATGTCGATTAAAAAAACATCATTCTTTCTCATAAAATAAATAAACAACATTATACAGCATAATTTGAGAGCAACTGTCGTAAAGTTTATTTTGTTAAAGTTTATTTACAAAAATATGTCTTCAAAAAAAAAAATCCGGTACAACACATGAAACAAATCAGTGATTGGATTGTCTAAGTTCCACTTGCCCCTACCATACGCTCAACGTAGCTATCGTTACATAACACAGAAAAACAGAAAAAGAAGAAAAGAGTAGAAAAGAGTAGAAAAGAGAAGAATAAGATCGAAACGGCAAAAAAACCCTCAAAAGTAGTAAATACAACGCGATGTGCCCGGCACAAAGATTGTGTGATCGATAGAGGGCAACGCCCTGTCTGTGGTTCTCATATTGTCTGCGACCTGTTCTCCGCGCCGCCATTCCCATATCATATTATCCGTCACTCGTCACTCTCGCAATTATCCCATAGCAGCCTCTGTGTTGTGCACCATCGCTGCACATTTCGCGTCTTGTGATATGTGTTTGAAGAACAGCTGTTGGTGATTTGTTAGCGGCATGTGTTGTTTTGCGAGAGTCAAAACGCTTCCAGGCGACCAGACGATGTAACGAACCGTTGTCGGGGCGTTGGTGGTGGTGTCGGACCGCCAGAACCGCCGCCGTTGGGATTGATCGGGCCTGGACGTGGGCGCGGTGTGGGTGACGGTGGAGGGTTCGGCACCGGGTGAGACATCATCGGTCTGCACCGTGCGCCTTGCATAAAATAGTCGCCGCGGGTGTACATCGTTGTCGTTGGGGGCCGGGGGGCTGTTGGTGATCGACAAGACGGGGGAAAGAGAAGCCGAATGAATCTTGTCTGTAGGTGGGCGAAAACCTTGTCTATTGAGAGAATCTTGTCGAGATATCGAACATAGAAAAACGAAAAGGAAAGAGCAAGTTCAAAATCAATAACGAGTAAGTTAATAGTTGAGAGGTATCAAGACACAATGCGAAGGTTGTAAATAGAGACAGGGGAGTATTAGGACCGTGAGGTCTGGTAGTAATTAAAAAAAAGAAAATAATGACAAGACAAAAAAACGAGATCGAGATGAGATGGCAGTGACGCAGGACGCAAACGAAAGAAGTCGTGGTGAAGCAATTGTGAGAAACAAATGAATCGCAACATGGAGGACAATCAACGCTTTTTATACAGAGAACACAACTCACAGCCCCCAAAGCCTGCAAACAGATTCATCCCTTTCCCTGGACGTCCCTTCATCTTTTTGGTCGCCTTTTCTCCATCCTGTCAAAAGATGAGGCGCCGTTTGCTTTGCCCTGCGTCGCCTTGGAGTAGGAGTAGGGAGGTCAATCATCACCAGCCGCGGCTGCGAGGCCGAGCGAGACACATTCACAGAGCGGCCCGTTTGTGACACCACGGGAAATAAAAAAAAGGAGAGAAAAAACAGCAGAGTCGCCCCACCGGCCATGCAGGTGTCAGCACAGGACCTGCAGGTCCCAGTGCGGGTCCAGGCAGAAGTCGATTGAATGGAAAGAAACGAAGATGCGAAGAAACAAAATCGAAGAAGTTGGAAAAACAGTGAAGCATCGAAGATTTTTTTAATACATATTTAACGAACAGAGAAGGACGAAAATTTGCCCGAGCTGTGACAAGGTTTAATTTATTGTACTGTCCCAACCAAACCTTAATATGCAGACGGCAAACGCAAACGCTGCAGCACCGACAAACCGCGAAACCAGACACTTGCAATTGGTGGCGGCCGGCTTACACTGGCTGCAGCCTTACAGGCACGCGATGCATGAGGCCAAAATCTGCCACAACTTCAATTTTTTTTGTTTTACGTTCACTTCACATCAAACAAAGCATTTCAAAATTAGAAGGCAGAAAATAGAAAGTTGTACATTCATGAGAAGAAGGGCCTTTTAAATCACCCTGTCTGACTCTTCTTACTTATTGAGGCCCTCCGTAGTTAGATTTCCTTCTGTCCTCCTCACTGTGGCTCTTCACCTCTCCTATGCTTCTTGTCTCGCTGACCTTGGCCCCCAAGTAGTCCCTCCGCAATATCGACGACCCTAAAAAGGGGTGACCCTACAAAAAGGGGGAAATAAAAATCGAGGGAAAGCAATAAAAAACAAACACGAGATCCGCCAACAGATTGAACGTTGGCTGTGGCCAAGAACACACACGCGGACAAAAGATATGCCATGCGAACGTCGACCAACAGTCGGCCGTGATGTGATGAAGATAAAAGTGGAGGACGACGAAGAGCAGAAAAATACAACAGAAACGACGAAACAAAGGGAACCAAAAAGTCCAGATATCGGCACAACTAAAAGTCGCGCTGCGCATCAACTTGCCTGCCGTTGTCTCTGCCACCGCCACCGCCATTGTCAAAGCGGTTGTTGGCCCGTCTGCTATTCTTGTCGTTGCCACCACCACCAAAACCACCAAAACCACCAACACCACCACCACCACCACCGCCGCCGCCGCCGCCGCCGCCTCCACCTCCTCCACCACCACGCCGTCCCTTGCGTTTCCTATTTCTGCTATTGCGATGGCCGCCGGGAGGAGGGGGTGAGCGAGAGCGGGATCTGGACCTCGATCTAGACCACGACCGCGAACGGTATGGTGACCGCGACAGCGACCGCGACCGGTCGGACCGTGGCGACCGACTGCGGTACCGATTCTTTGTGTTGTCGCCATTGCCCGGTGCTGCTGGCGGCGATCGCGAGCGGCGGCCGCCGGGGGACACTGAGCGCGGGCGGTAGGTATCAAAGGCACGCGCGTTGTTACCGCCGCGGTCCCGACGCCGTCCACCACCGCCATCACCGCCACCACCGCCAGCATTGCCTCGATCGCCTCCAGCATTGGTGTTTCCGGACTTCTTCTGATTCCGACCGCCGCCCCGTCTCGCTTGCTTGGGGGTGCGTGTGAGTTTCCGGCGCGGCAGCACGACCGACACATTGATAATGTTGCCGTCGAGCTGGGCCTCGTGCATGTGGGCGGTCGCGGACTCGGCGTCGGCCTCGTTGGCAAAGAGGATGTAGGCGGTGCCTCGGTTGGTGTGGGAGACGTGGCTGATGGGCAGGTCAAGGTCGACAATGTGGCCGAACTCGCCAAAGATTTCGTAGAGGTGGTCCTCGTTGACGTTTGTTGTCAGTTTCTCGACAACGACCTGTATTCTTGTTAGCAACTGCAAGATTCATAGGTCGGTGATGATGAGTATTAGAATGCCCACCTTTGCACTCCGTCCAGGTGGCGACCGTGTGCGGCTTCTGCTCCGGCTTCGGCTGTCACTTCTGCTCCGGCTGCGACTCAAACTGCCGCTGATGCTTCTCCCTCTACTGTCGCTCCGGTCGCGCGACCGCGACCGCGACCGCGACATGGACCGCGACTGATTGGATCTCGGCGAGTATGGAGGACGGCCGCTACGGCCGCGAGAATGCGACCGGGACCGTGATCTGGACTTGGAATTGGACCGTGACGGGGTTCTCGACCGCATGCTGGATGCTGGCGACGGATCGCGGGACGCCATTGTGCGTGAGGGCCGCGTGGGCGAGCCGTGTGACGTGTGTATATTCTGTATTCGCTCCGTGTACCGTACTGTCGAACACGCCACAATGGATCCGTATCTTTCGTAAAGTGGTCGAGGAATTGAATGGCAGAGAATGTGCTGAGTTGCAAAGGCTGGTGCTCAACAAGCCTTGTGAGCTTTTCGAGCTCTTTGTCGCTTTTGTTAGCTCTGGGAGCTGGGGCCTCCTTCCGTTTGCGATAGGGTCACGTGCCTACGTAAACGCGCTGCACCACAAGAACCCGCTAGTCCGTATTGGGTTACCCACCTTTTGCCCACCAGGCAGAGGTTCCTTGCGTGGGCTCTTGCCTGTGCTGCTTGGGTGGGCTGTAGTCGTCGTCGAAACCAGCCTCCACCACGTCTGGAGCCTTCCACAGCGTAATCGCTTCAGTTTACGTCTCCATCCTCCAACTCTCTCGATTCTCAACTACAACACAACCAACGACCTTCCAATCGCGACCTTCTCTGTCCCCGTACACGAAGACATCCACCTGTCCGACATCTAAACCCCTCAACCCCTCACACGTACCTCTTCGGATCCTGAATCTCTCGTCGCCGCCATGTCGGACGGTGCGCTGAAGCCGGAGAAGGACTTCTCCAAGGAGACGGCCAAGGTCATTGGCGAGGCCGAGGAGCTTGCCAAAGTGCGTTCTCCCTGCGGCATACCTGCTGCGTGTTTGGATGTTATTGTGCCTCGTGTATTGTGATGCTAACAGCTCTTCCCCTGCCTCAGACCGACATCAATGCTGCCATTGAAAAGCTCACGCTGCTCGAGAAGCAAACACGCCAGGCATCGGACCTCGCCTCGACCTCCAAGATTCTCGTCGCCATTGTGACAATATCCAAGGATGCCGGCAATTGGAGCCTGCTCAACGACCAGGTACTCGTCCTTTCCAAGAAGCATGGCCAGCTCAAGCAGGCCATCACGCGCATGGTGCAGACGGTCATGACCTTCCTCGACGACACGCCCAACCTGGAGACGAAGCTGTCGGTCATCGAGGCCGTGCGCACAGTGACCGAGGGCAAGATCTTTGTCGAGGTGGAGCGCGCGCGCGTCACCAAGATTCTATCCGACATCAAGAAGAAGCAGGGCGACCTCAAGGCCGCGACAGACATTCTGTGCGAGCTGCAGGTCGAGACGTTTGGCTCGATGAGCCGCCGCGAGAAGACCGAGTTCATCCTGGCGCAGGTGGCGCTGTGCATTGAGAGCGGCGACTGGACGCAGGCGGGCATTCTGAGCCGCAAGATCAGCACCAAGTACCTGTCGCGCAAGCCGGCCAAGACGGCGGAGCAGCTGGAGAAGGAGCGGAAAGAGCGCGAGAAGCGGGCCAAGGAGAACGCGGACGCCGACAACGCCGACGAGCCCGAAGAAAAGGAGGACGACGTGACCGACCTGAAGTTGCGCTACTACGAGCAGCAGGTGATTTTGGCCAAGCACGAGGACAAGTACCTGGACGTCTGCAAGCACTTCCGGCAGGTGCTGGACACGGAGGCCGTCGAGAACGACCCGGCCAAGCTGCACCCAGTGCTGCAGCGCATCATCTACTTTGTCATCCTGGCGCCCTACGACAACGAGCAGCACGACCTGCTGGAGCGTATCGCGCGCGACACGCGCAACAGCCAGGTGCCCAAGGCCGCCGAGCTGCTCAAGCTGTTCACGGTGCAGGAGCTGATGCGGTGGCCCGAGGTGGCCAAGTTTTTCGGCCCGCACCTGTGCGAGAGCGACGTGTTTGACGGCAGCAAGGAGGACGAGGACGACGACGACGACGAGGACGACCGCAAGGCCCGCCAGCGCTGGCAGGACCTGCGCAAGCGCGTCATCGAGCACAACGTGCGCGTGGTGTCCAAATACTACACGCGCATCCGCATGAGCCGGCTGACGCAGCTGCTGGACCTGACGGACGACGAGACGGAAAAGTACATTAGCGAGCTGGTGACGTCCAAGACTATCTACGCCAAGATCGACCGGCCGGCGCGCATTGTCAATTTTGCCAAGCCGCGCGACGCCGACGACATTCTCAACGACTGGAGCTACGACATGAAGAGCTTGCTAGGCCTGCTGGAGCGCATCGACCACCTGATTACCAAGGAGGAGATGATGGCACGGATCCAGACGACCGGCAGCGCGCCAGCGGGCGGCAAGGGCAAGGGGACGACTGTGAAATAGGGAGCTAACTGGCTACGTACGTGTGATCGTACGGTTGGAGACGGCGTGTCGTTGGGTGCCATTGTAACAATTAGTTTCCGGTCGCGGGGCAAATCAAGTTTGTGGTTGTGGCCATTCATTCAGGTGTCACATAGACCAAGGTTAGATGCCAGAAGAACACTAAAAATAAACAAACAAATGCATTGCGAACGCGGGTCATTCTATTCTATACTTCTATCGATGATTCGCTATATATATGTATGTGACCCGGCCTATGTACTGAATGGTATAGCCTTTCCCCTTTTATATCTTTGCATCGGCAATAGCACCTTCTGCGCTGTTCTCTGACTGCGTCTTGACAAACGACACCAGTGGCATCACCCACTCCTTGCTGATGGGCACGTAGTGACCGCCCGGATGTGTCAGCACGGCCGGGTCGGTGCACCGGTCCACCAGCGATTGTGTCCGCGTCTCGTCCACCACTGTGTCCAGGCCGCCAATGTAGTGTAGCGTGGGCGTCGTGATCGCCGGCTCGTACAGCCACCGCAGGTCGTCGGGCGGCGCAAAGAAGCCGCTGTAGATGACGGCGAAGCGCAGGGCACGGTGGCCGTTGGCTGCCCGCAGCGCCTCGACCCAGGACCACTCGTCCCCCGATGGAGCCGGGCGGCTCTCCAGGGCGGCCGCCACCATCGCAGCCGCGGCACCGCCTTGGCTGAACCCGAGCACGCCATCGACACCGCCGGCCTCGGCAATCGTCTCCGCCAGGCGGGTCATGCCCTCGTTCAGAAACCGGTAGGCCCCCGTAGCGTCATCGCGGCGCCACCATGCCCACGAGTCGGACGTGTCGTCCTCGTCGTTCTCGGCCGCCCCGTCCTCTGGCGGCTCGTAGCCGGGCATGTCTCGGGGCCGCAGGCGGTTGGGTCCCGTGGGGTAGAGCATGACGGGCACGAGGTGGAAGGGTGCGAGCGACTTTTGCAACATCTTCTCCAGAGCGCGCGTTTTGGCACGAAACAGCGGGCCCGACTGCGTGTAGCCGTGCAGCATCAAGATCTTGACATCGCGCTTGGCCACGGCGGCAGGCTTTGGCCGGTTTGCCTGGGGATGGGGCTGGCTGGACATTGTGCTGTAGGAGAAAATGAAACGCGGAGGAAGAGGCCGTCGGACTGCAATGGGTGAGCTCCGTAAAAGTCGCAAAGCCAATGACGAAGGAAAAGACAGAGGCGATTGCATGGGGGCGCAGCGTCGTGGTTATGAAGGGTTGTGTGAGTGCGGCGGTATTGATAATCCAAGTACTTATCGGCCCAGCCATGTGAGATGCCCTGCACATGCGATTGGGACAGTGTGGGATGGCTCTTGCCGAGTGACTACATACGGGCGGGTTCAGGTACCTAATTAGCGCGAGGGGCAGCGGCGGATGTGGCGACCGCGGCTAGATTGCGCACTGTTGGTCCGTCCCTGTATATCAACGCCGACTACTCCGTACACCGGTAGACCGGTCAACTCTGGACCGCAAAACACAGAAAACCGTCGTCTATTGGACAATCACAAACTCCGGCGGCGAAGCGTACGCCATACACACGATACTAATGTTGTTCCGGGAGCGTCTCGCCTATCCAGGCTTGAATACATGGCAAGCTCGGATTGACGCCAAGATCCTTCCACATGTCGTTAATTGATTGCGCACCTTGTCGTTGGGGTGGCTCGGTTCCGGTTTTACTACTTCGCCTCAACTTGCATGGGTGCAGTGTATTCTCATCCCTACGATTGTCGACTCTGTATGGTGTTATGAGCGGAGCAATGGTCACACGGCAAGAAGGCACTGCGAGGACATCTCGGAGACGCAACGATGCCCACTATCTGTCGCCATTGGCAAGTTTTCTTAGACGGTAGATCACCCGCGTGGTCAAGTAATTGTCTTGCTCTCGCAACATTGGTATCTGTCCTGTGGTCGGTGCCCAATGTCATGTCCCGGATCCAGGGTCTCCCCTGAGTTGCTGTATACCAGCTGCCCATATTGTCCCACCTGTAGATGACACCGCACAGAGAAAACGCAGGTGGTCGCACTTGTTCAATGGATGTACTTTTTGGTTTGTTGTTCTATGGTACAAATCCCACACACGGCATAAAACCCGCAGTCGTGAGTGGATGGTGGGTGAAAAGAAACGCAATCTGCCGCTCCCCAAGAAGTCTGGAGGACTGGCTGGTCTGCCCTCGTTTCGTCTTTATGCTATTCCAACTTCGCACATCGTCGTCGGTCTCGTGGTCTGCCGCTCTCGTCGTCCGCTACCGTCCGCCATCGTCTGCCGTAGGTTGGGATGTTTAGTGCTTGTCGGCGGCGCCGGCCTTGGCGTAGACGTTTCTCGGGTCGTTCTTCCACTCGTCGGCTGGATCGGAGGAAAAGAAAGGGGTTAGCAATCGTATGTACAGGGGATGATATGCGATCATGCCAGTCTGCTCCGGAACAGCTCGGCGCAACTCCGTCAATATATACGTACACTTCAGCATGGCGTTCTGTGCCGAGTTGACGCCGTAAGCAATGACGAGACCTATAGGAGACCCTGTTAGATTTTGTAACACACGGACAGCATATCGACCGCATCATAACGTGGGACGCCCGCAGATATCGAAAAATCGAATATCGAACAGCCGGGGAGAAGGCGCATGTTGTCGTCGGCTCGATGGCGAATGTTGAAAGGTGGGCGGCCTTGAAGGCTTTCATCGGAAGTAGAACGTACCAGCGGCGAAGAAGGGGGCCATGGGTCTCACTGTGTCAGGTGTTAGCATGTTGCAGCATGGGACGGATCGCGAACGGGTCGCGGAGGAGGCAGCTAAACGTACGGACAGGGCCCGGGAACTTCTTCAGGGGGGTGACGCCGAACCAAGACATGGTGACGGAGATATGTGTGTAGGTGGAGACGGTGGGAGGGAGAGGAAAAGAGAAATTGGCCGGTGGTGGTCGAATTGGCGAGATGTGGTTGGTTTGCGATGTGCGTTGACGAGTTGTTTTGTTCTCAACAGAGGTCGAGGAAGAAGCGTTGTTTTTTGCCGAACTGTTTTTCCCTTGGTCCCGTCCTAGCCCGGTCCCGCCCAAGTCGCTCTTCGTGCCTGAAATGCCAGGCACAGAGAATAAAATCACGTGTCCGTGTTAGCTAGCTGGATCCAACGCTAGTCGCGCCCCGTTTTGCGGAGCCAGAAGCTGTCCATGTGACATCACCGCCAACTGAGGGGAAGCCTGCGCAAGGTGCTAAAGGTGGATTTGCCCGTTTACAGCTGTCTCTTGAGTGGTCATCCCCATGTTTCTGCTGCCGTTTACTCTGGGGCACATCAGGTCATTCCTGACCTCCGGGGACGAGGAAAGGGAAAGAGGAGGAGTGGAGGGAGAGCAAGCGAGCTCGCAAGACAGCTCTGGTGAGCAAATAAAAGGCCCAGCTCTCGTCGTGTCTCGTCTTGGGGTTTCGAACTCTCGCCCTCTCGCCCTCTCATCTTTGTTCTCAATTAACCATCCTGACATCTATCTGCCCATTTCCTTTTTATTGTGATTGATTTGCCCGGAACCGGAATCTCCTTCACCGTTACCGTCGTCGAGCTCCTTGTTCTCCTTCCCTTTCTTCCTTGCTCCTTCCCTCTTTGCTGATTGCAACATCATTTGCCGTTTCCTGTTCCTGTTTCGCTTCTGGACGGAGTATTACCCATTGCAGCTTCCCTCTCATCTTGCACCCCTCCTGCCCTGTTGCTCATTGCTGGTCCCTCAGCCAATTACCCAGCGGCGCTGCCCACCCTCTTTGTCTGACCCCCGCTCTCGTCGTGCAGAGCTCTCTCCATCGTTCCTTCCTCTTTGTATTGTGCCTTCACAGTACATCGCAACTTATAGCGTATTACTCTTTACTCTTTACTCTACTCTTTACCCTTCGTGCCTTCCCCCAACTGCCACGGCCACTGCCCGTCCCCGCAAAACCGCTGACCTGAGCAACCTTGTACCGTGTTTACCCTCCCTTTCCGGTGCTACTCCAACGGGCAGCTGATTCGTGCCCTCTCTCTCTTCCCCTCTATCCTCCTGTGCCCTTCCTGCACGTTCCCATACCTCGTACCCTCCATTTCCACAAACAAAGCTGATACAACCAACCACCACCACCACCACCACCACCATTACAACCACCGCCACCACGCGTCCCCCTTCTCCAGACTTCCTGCTTCTTGATTCTTGTCGCTTGCCACCGCCGCCGCTGCTACCGATACTTCTTTCTCTGCTTGCTTCCGTCTTCAGTCTGCTGTTCGTCTGCCGTCCATTGGGAATACCCGTCTGCCGATTCGTACACGCCAGCACAGGACAAAAGGACAAACGTCTCTTCCGACCCAGGAACTCTGCCAGGCCTTGTTTCTGACTCTGTTTCTGTGGCGTCTGTTCCTTGTTCGCGTTCGTTGGCTGTGCTTTTGCGCACCTTGACTTGACACACACCACCACCACCAACGACGCTCTTGTCTACGACCACGACTACGACCTCCACTTCGACGTCCCCTTCCCCTCCCACGACCCCCTCCCTCACCTTACTCCTCTCCTCTCTTCCAGCATGCTCGCACTTCGTCGGGTGTCCGTGACGGCCGCTGGGTCTGCACCGCGCTTCGTCGCTGCGCGGGCCCTGAGCTCTACGGCATCCTCCCACGCCAAGAAGGTGCCCGCCCTCGCAGACATCGTACCCGACAGCCAGGACGCCTTCAACAGCAAGCAGAAAGAATTTCGGGAGAAGCTGGTCGAGGCGCAGAAAGCGCAAGAATCAAGTGCGTCGTCCCCCCCTCTCTTTAACTCTACGCGCCCTGTGGCGCCGGTGCCGGCCGACGGCGCCGAGGACCCCAACGCGCCGCCTATGTTGCAGGGCTTGGGCTCACTTAGTATTACCGGTAAAAAAGGATCCCTCGCCGAAGCGTCGTCCAAGACACCACCGCGCAAATCGGGCCCCATCTCGAACCTCATCTACGGCACCAAGGCGGGCCGCGAGCTGGACGCACAGATCGAAGCCAGCTTTAGTCAAGTCCTGGCCCGCGGCAAGTACGTGCACTCGATCGTGACACACGAAGTTAAGCCGGACAAGGTCGCCGAGTACGTGGACCTGGTCGGCAAGTGGTACCCGCGCATGGCGAGCATCCCGGAGAATAAGGTCCACCTGGTCGGCAGCTGGCGCACCGAAGTGGGCGACTGCGACACGTTTGGTAGGTTCCTTCCCCTTCTTGTCGGTGGCATCCTCGTCTACCCACTAAATTAACGCTCCCCCCCCTTCTCTCCTTAGTCCACATCTGGGAGTACCAGCGGTACGAAGGCTACCATACCTCGATCAACGCCGTCGCGAGCCACCCCGAGTACGCCGAGTTCGACAGCAAGCTGCGCACGCTCATCAACAACAAGCATGTCTCGCTGATGCAGGAGTTTTCCTTCTGGCCCACGACCCCGCCGCGCCAGCTGGGCGGTCTGTTTGAGCTGCGCTCGTACACGCTGCACCCGGGCAACCTGCTCGAGTGGGAGACGCACTGGCGGCGTGGCCTCAAGGCGCGGCGCGAAGTCATGGAGGGTGTGGGTGCGTGGTTTGTGCAGGTGGGCGAGCTCAACACGGTGCACCATCTGTGGCAGTTTGCCAACCTGGAAGAGCGCAAGGTCCGTCGCGAGCAGAGCTGGGGCATAGAAGGCTGGAGCGACACGGTGCACAAGACGGTCCCGCTCATCCAGTCCATGAAGTCGCGCATCCTGGTGCCCATGCCCTGGTCGCCGGTGGCGTAAGGACACGCACATTTTGATGGCGCTTGTGTTTTGGTATCAAGAATGGGATTGGGATGGCCATATGTGATTACTGGTATTCTCTTTGGGTTGGGAATTGGTTTCTCTCGCATCGGATGTCTGCATAGTTGCGTCATTTTTATTTTATTGTTTTGGTTTTGTCTGTTATTGTTTCTTAGTCCCGTTTGGCATCGCCTCGGCAGCAGAGGTCCTCATCCCGCGCTGATGCGTTTTACGAAGCTTTTTTTTGTTGCAATTATTTATCAAAATCATTTATTTTCCAAACAATGAGCTATGCACATGTGTGTAACAAGTCGTGCGTATAGATCCCTCAAAACGCTACCAAAACCATAGATAAAACAAATTATAGAACACTTATGGTATATACATCCTCTCCTAACACTTATTCGTCAATGTCGTCGTCCATCACGGCAGCTAGATTCCTCCGTATGTGAACCAGGGCGTGGCTCAGTGCGTTCAGTTTCGCGCTGAGGCTCAGTAAACTCGGGTCGGCGCTCTCGACGCGGATCTTTTCCCGCACGTAGATCCGTGCAGGACCTTCGGGTGTCGCGGTCCCTGTCGCCGGACTGCTGTCGCGTCCGGAGTCGGAGCCGCCTGCCCCGGCGGGTGGCAGGCTGTGCAGGCCCTTGGCGCAGCCGTCCTCGCAGCAATACGTAAAGACCTGGTCGGCCTCGTCGTGCTCGATGCGCCGCGCCGTGCCCAGGGCCAGCGCAAACTTCATGCCCAGGTTGACGGGCACGTCGGCCGGCTCGAGGGCGCGCAGCCACAGGACCAGCTGGCTGTCCTGCAGGCCAATGTAGAAGCTGATGCCCGGCGGCAGGTGGGGGAGGAAGTGGGAGAGCGCGGCGGAGCGGGTGAACCACATGGGGTCCGACGTGGTAAGGGGGGGTCCGTGAAGGATGGCCGAGGCGTCATGCAGGGCCTGCGCGAGGACGCGCAGCTGTGCGGCCAGAAACGTCTCGATGTTGGGTTTGACAGGAGTTTTCCCATTGGACGGCTTCTCTGGGTAGGCATGTGTAAGGGTGATGTCGAGGAGATCGATGGAGCGCGTGAGGAGGACGCTGAGTTCGTCGAGCGGGGCGATGGTGATGGGGTGGTGGGGGTCGATGGAGAGCGTCTGCGCGGGCAGGGTGCGCATCTGGAGGTGGACGGTGCCCTTGGTGATGCGCGTGCCGAGGCGGGTGATGTGGCCCTTGACGGCCTCTGTGCGCGGCGTGCTCACAACGAGCGTGTTGCCCTGGCTGGCGGGCTTGAGCAGTTGGTAGCAGTCCTCGAGGCTCAGCTTGAGACCGCGGAGGTCGTCGCCCATCTCGCTGAGGAGCCATGCCAGTTCGCGGGCCTTTTCGTCAGGGAGAGTGTTTGTTAGTGGTGTGGTCCGCTGGAGTTTCTGTGTCTTTTGTGTCGTTTGCGCCTCTGCCTTTGGTGCCTCTGCCTTTGGTGCCTCTGCCTTTGGTGCCTCTGCCTTTGGTGCCTCTGCCTTTGCTTTGTCTCTTATCAGAGCCTTCGTCTTCAGTTTCTCCTGATCCACCAGCCTCTTGAAGGGGTTCTGGTTCTCGAGACTCCTCACCATTCGCCTTGGCCGCGGGGCTTCCTGGAGGAAGCCGACGTCAAAGGCGGGCGACGCGGGCAAGGCCGATCCCGGTAACGGGCAGACTATGACCCAATCGGACGACATGGCGGAGACAGAAGAGGAGGCGTTGAAGTGGGAGGACAATACAGATACAAAACGGGGACGAGAACATAACAGAAGATCAATGGCAAAACTCGACAGGCAAAGAGCTTACCTGTGTCGTCTCCAGCGCGGCTTTTAACTCGGCCGGCTCGAGACTTGGCCAGATGTCCACAGACATGGTTGTGTGTGTTTGTTTGTGTGTATTTTCGTTCTTTCGTTCCGGCCGTGTTCGTTTTGAGGATGCCTAGGTCTCAAACGTCAAGACGCGATCGTGTCCTTTGCCCGGTGGCCCTCTAGTCTCTCCGTCAATGGATTCCCACGGTCCAGAGTACCGATCACAAGCAGGCACCCATATTCCGGCTGGCGGCGCTGGGCTAGTTTGGCAGGATGGCCAGGCCTCCAGTCAAACTGGGTGATCGTGTCTGGTTCGTCGATGGGCGAATCGTGAGTGTGTCGGTAGAGGGGAGTGGTGGTCGACAGGGGAGGAGCTCGTGTGGGGAGACAGAAATGCATCTGCCTGGCAGAGTTGGCGATGTGATTGGGAGAAGTAGTAGGAGGGAGCTGGAGCTGGGACGGCCTGGAGATGCTGTGGGGTTGCAGTGGAGAGCTACCGTTCAGGCCAGGGCAGACAGGCGAGACAGGGCAGTCAGCGCTCTTCGAGGCAGGAGCGATCGGAAATTTTAGTCATCCCTGCCCTGCTCCACTAAAAAGCCTGGCCTCAAAACAGTGCCTGGGAAATGCATCTCAACTCATCGATGCAAAGCAGCAACACTCGTGTCAACGCCCCTTTCAATTCGGCAGCCTGCTCAAGAACGGAAACGATTTTCTTTTCATACATCCTCAGCTATAGCAACTTTTCCAGTCACGATGGCAGCCTCAAATACGGCGGGCCGTAAGACGGCGCCCCCCCCTGCAGACCGGACAGAATCAGACGAGAAGAATCAACAAATACAGTCAAAGGGTGAGTCTGCTCATAGTTTTCTCCCCGTGAGATGTTTACTTTTATCTGGGTGATGTACTAAAACGCACAACAAGGACGCATCATCACGCGGAAGAGAGCCATTTTGGGTCGCAGCCAGCCAGCGTCGGCGTCAGTCAAGCCCTTGAGTGTTCTCTTTGTGGCGACCAAGGCGCCGTTCATGTCGGTCGTGAAGCGGGCGATCAAGGTGCTGGACAAGGGTCCTGGCGGCGCGCGCTGGTCGTCGACCAAGGTCAAGACGCTGCCCGAGCGCATCGCGCTGGCGCAAGAGGCGCCCATCAACGCCGCAAAGACGACGGCAGCAGCAGGTGCAAAGACCGCCGCCAGCTACAAGACGGCCCGGCAGCGGGAGGTTGTCATCCTTGGGACCAGCCACGCCATTGGAAAGCTCGTGCTGGTGGCGGCGTGGTTCCAGCGCCAGCCCGGCTACGTGGTGACGGTACGGACGCGGTCTGCGGTGACGGTTGACGACGTGTATACGTTTGTGGGTGGAAAGGCGGACGACGACAAAGCTGAGGGCACCGGTGGCGACGCGGACGATGCCGCAGACACAATGGAGGTCGATGTTGCGGCCAGTACGGCGAGCGACGCAGCGGCTACCACACCACAGATGTCAACACGACTACGAAATCTCAGCTGCCTCGAGGTGGCTGTACGTCTAAAGTGAGGCTGTTTTTGAGTGATATTACACGTCCATTCTTTTTTTTTTCATTATGTTTCTGTTATGGCGCTCAGGTATACACAAATTCGCTGGTATTTATTCACGTTGCTATTTACATTCCCTTTGTCGTGCGCCAGCGCTCCGTCTCGACACAAGCATTGGAGGCCATTTTCAGTGACTATGCCTTGACCTGCCACGGTCCACCAAACACACCACATCCTGCTTTTTCAGCCATCCTATACGCTGGCCTTAATCTCCTGCACCTCGTCAAGGGCGCTGTCGACGCCCTCCTTGGACTGCGAGGCCTTGCAGGGGTTCTTGGCCTGAAAGATCTCGTTGAGCTCCTCAAGCGTGCGGCCACGGGTCTCGACCATGACAAAGTAGTAGTACACAGCCATGGCGGTACAGGTGGCCATGTAAATGAAATACGTCTTCCACGTAATCTTCTCGAGGGCGACGGGTAGCGCGAACTGGTTGACAAGGCCCGCTGCGGAGCCTGCAAAGTTTTGCAAGGCCATGCCCTTGGCACGCTGCTCAAAGGACAGCACCTCGGCCGGGTACAGCGCCTGGAAGGGCGTGTAGACGGCTGAAAAGACAATGGCGATCAAGAAGATGAACACAATGGACGCCTTGGCGGAGCTGGTATTGCCCAGGGTGTAATAGGCGCCGGTGCCACCGAGCATGCCGCCCCACAGTAGGGCCATGCAGATGCAGCACGAGATGAGCATCTTGCGGCGGCCGAAGCGGTCGACGAAACTGGCACCCGTGCAGGCGGCAACGGCGCTGGCAATGGTGATGCCGAGATTGATGTTGAGGACGGTGGTGGTGTCGGTGACGCCGGTGGTCGACAGCATGGCCGGCAAGAAGTAGGACACGCCGTTCTGGCCAGTCCACTGACTAAAAACAGACACGGCGACAGCGCAGAGGATGGCGCGGTACAGCGCGGCCTTGGAGTTGAAGAGCACGCGGTAGTCCCACCAGCGCTTGTCGGCGCCGTCGAGCTCAAGCTCCTCGGCAAACTCGCGCATCTCAAGCTCGACGTACAGCGAGTCCGGGTTGTCGTTGCCGTGGTACTTGACCAGCAGCTCGCGGCACTTGTCGACCTTGCCGTGCACATACAACCAACGCGGCGACTCGGGCGCGATGATGGCGCCGGCCAGCAAGATGACGGAGAAGATGATCTGGGCCCACGTCGGGATCAGCCACGCCCGGTTGTCGTCGTACTCGACGCAGCCGCGCAGCGTGGCCGCAGCCAGGATGGCACCCAGGAAATAGCAGCAGTTGTATAGGCCCGTAATAACACCACGGAACGCCGGGTGGGCGAACTCGACGACGTACGAGGGGCAGGCGGCGTTGCCGAGGCAGCCACCAAAACCCAAGAAGAAGCGGCCTGCCAGGTACTGCGGAAGCGCGTGAGACGTGCCCTGCACAATTGTGCCCATGATCACGATCAGGCAGCCGATGCCGATGCCATAGCGGCGGCCCCAGGTGTCGGTGAGGGGACCAATAAAGGGGAGGGCGGACACGGAGCCAATTGAGTACATGCTGGAAATGATACCCGCCTTGATGCCGAGGATGCTGGCACCGAACTGTTTTTGGAAGGACGGCATGTCAAGCAGGTTGCCCATCAGCGAGCCGTCGAAGCCACCCGTGGTCGAGCCAAGGAACATGACGGCGCAGAAGGCGTACAGCTGCAGCATGCGCTTGCTGGTCTTGTTGACGGGCTCGATACGGCGAACGACGTCGAGGGCGGCCACACCGCGGTGGTCACGCAGCACGTCGACGGCGGCCTGGGCCACAGTCTCAACATGGTGCGGCGGCATGTCCGCCTTTGAGTCTGACATAGCCATGGGGAGGGTACAGTGATGGAGAGGATATAAATTTAATGATAGAGGAAGTGGTGGATGTGGTGATGGAAATGGGACGGAGACGGTAGGTTATAGAGATAATGGGAAGGAAGAAATATAATCAAAAGAGGGAGCAGAGTTCGAACGAGGGCTGCACTGATGCTTTGACTGTGTGCCTGTGATCTGCACGATGCATGGTCAGATGAATCTGCAAGTGGATGTCCCAAGGCCCCGGTATTTATGCTTCGCGATGGATGAGAACGATGTTGGAGATTTCCTGGCGTTTAAGATTTGTTGTGTCCTTTTTGGTGTGATTATCTTGGTGTGATGTTGTTTCGCGTTTGCCCCTCTTCTTTTCGCCTTTTCTTTGATTTTCGTTGCTTCGTTGTTCCTGATTCTCTTTTTTCCGCCCTTTTTGTCGTCAAGCGCGGAAACAAGCGAGCTCACGAGTCTCGACTCGCCCCAGTCTGGGGAAAAGAAGACGTAAAAACGTGTGAGAAGATGGGGAAGGCAAGCCAAAAGGCGAAAAAGAGGACCAGCCTTGCGTCCGTGCAAGATTCCGACGATATTTCCGATCATTGGACTGATTACAAGTGCACACCAGCCTCTTACCTCTTCATACGAACTGCAGAAGAAGACACCACCAGGGTCACAAGCGCAGAGGCAGAGGAGGGGGCTCCGTGGTCTAACGTGCAGACGGTCGAAAAAGGGGTGGCGTCGACCGTCGTCAGGTTGTCCCAAAGGAGGAAGAATTAAAGAAAATCTCTTCGTCGTTCTTTTCCGCCTTTTTCGCCCGTTTTCTCCCTTCTCTCTCTCACCTCGTTTCTCCATTTTCTCCAGGTCCTTTGCCGTTAGCCTGTCGAACCTCTTTGCCGTTTTGGTAGCGTTCGCAGGGTTAGCTGCGGCAAAACCCAGAGGTCGACGGACCCTCTACGGAGAAGACGAATAGTCAATGACAGGTGCTGCGTGCCACCAACGTCTATCGCCGCCGTGCCTTCCTAAAAGGGGCCTCGCGGCTCGTGGCCTCTTGGCACAATTGGCACAAATGGGCGACTTACACCAGGCCGGACCCTGGCAGCGGCGGCCGATTGGCCGAAGACGCACCATGTGGCGCCCGCCGGCTTGCACAACGCGTCGTTTTGAGTCTCTGAGAAGGGTTTGGTGGGTTGACTCTTTGGAAACAGGACCGAAAACCGGGATTTTGGGCGGAAATCCTAGCCACAACTGCTGGGACGCCCTCGACTTGTCTTTCCCCGCGTTTTGCATTCACTTTTTGCGGGGACAGCCTGCAGGTGTTCTGGGGGGCGAACATGGGAACAAGGGATGAACAGGGTATGTTCTACATTTCCGACGTTTTTCCCGACATCAGATGGCGCTGGGGCGACTTCGTACAACTGCAGCCAATCGCGATTGGGGTGGAACTTTTCGTGTGGAGAGATGAGGGGACGGCGTCTTGGAACATGATGCGGGCTCGGTGAAGATGGAGAAAGATGGAGATGAGTTGCGTGAGTTGTGGAGAAAACTCGACTGTTGATGAGTGCGGAAATTTCGTAGGAGTTATTCACGAAGGCGAAGAAAATAAAGTAATTAAAATAGCAGAACAAAAAGCAAAGAAAAATTGAGAGAGATAGAAAAAATGTTGGAGGTAACACATGTTATGGATCCCAACCCCACGGGCCCTATGGGACTCCGTTGTCCGCTGTATAGCGTCGAGAGTATATATAATGAATACCCGCATACGGAAGTGAAGCAGTAAATAGTAAACACCCCTCATTATCGCCCCCAACACCTCTCCTCTACATCCCTTCCTCTCTTCGACACTCCTCAACACCTCCTTACAACGCCACACAGCACCCACCATGCCGACTGCTGTCTACTCATCTACACCACCGGTCATTTCGACCGCGTCGGTCGAGGGCGACGCCAACTACCAGGCGCCGTCGTTCCCGCTGGGACCGTTCACCAAGTATGCCGACAACCCGCTGCTGGTGCCCAACCCGAACAACCTGTTTGAGTCGGCCTACATCTACAACGCCGCGGCCATTGTGCTCGACAACCGCGTCTTCTTGCTGTACCGCGCACAAACGGCCGCGCTCTGCTCGAGCATCGGCCTCGCCTGGTCGGACGACGGCTACAACTTTACGCGCCTCGACCGGCCTGTTCTGGAAGCTTCGGAGCCCTGGGAGGCCGGCGGCGGCGTCGAGGACCCGCGCATCACGCGGTCGGCGGACGGCCTATTTGTCATGACGTACACGGCGTGGGACTTCAAGGTGCCGCGCATGTGCTTGGCGACATCCACCGACCTGGTCAACTGGACCAAGCAGCCGCCCCTATTCCCGGACCTGGAAGATGTCGAGTACTGCGAGCACACCGGCCGCACGCAGATCCGCAAAGGCCACTCCAAGTCGGGCGCCATCTTCCCGGAGAAGAACAAGGACGGCAAGTACGTCATGATCTTTGGAGATTCATTCTTGCTGCGTGCCGAGAGCGACGACCTGGTGCACTGGACGGCCAAGCCGTACAACGAGTACTTTGCGGGGCCCGTGCACCCGTGGGAGACGCGCCTTCTCGAGCCGGGACCGGCGCCGATCCGCACACACGACGGCAAGTACATTCTGGTGTACAACGCAGCGTCTCTGGGCTGCGCGGGCTACCGCAACAACCAGTACTCCATCAGCCAGTTTCTAATCGACTTTGACCGGCTCGAGGACGGCCCGTTGGCGCGCCTGGAGAAGCCGTCGCTGGTGGTGTCGGCCAAGAACGAGCGCGAGGGCTTGGTGAACGAGGTGGTCTTCTGCGAGGGCCTGGTGCAGTTCAAGGGCAAGTGGCTCCTGTACTACGGCCAGGCAGACAGCGAGCTGGGTGTCGCAACGGCAGACGTGTAGTGGGCTTGATGTTGTGTTGTGTTGTGTTTCTGTTTCTGTTTCTTATATATTTTATAGACTGGGTTTGATATGGTAAATAAAGGATGCTTTTGATTATCGTCCGCCTTCTCATAGACTGGGTATTAAATTGTTTTGATTTGCTTTCTTCATCGCCTACCTGGATCGCCAACGATCAACTCCAGCGTCAGTGCCCGTAAATCTCGGTATGTCCAGAACACCGAGTAGCCGTCAATCTCGTCGACGGTCCATGGCCCTGTCCCAATTTCTTCGCGCACATGCGCCGCAAACGCCGCGTGCCGGTCCTCCACGTCGGTCCACATGTCCAGGATGGCTCGACAGTTCTCAAAGTGTGTTTGGTGCCATAGCCTGAGCATAATGCGCGCTGTTGTCGCCCGGATGTCCACAATCAGATCCCATCTGTCGAGCACAGCGCGCGGACATATGAACACACTGCGGGCCAGTGCGCACATGAAATACAAGACTCCGGGCACCGGCCGTAGTGCCACAAGACTGCCGAGTGTGTCGGCGCGGTTGAGGATAAAGCTGTAGAGTGACAACAACACCAAGCTTGACAGTTGGTGCATAACAAGCGACTCGGGTGTGGCCGGCAGCTCATCACGCAGATCCAGCAGATGAGGCGGCAGACGTACTTGCCATAGTAGGCACTCGTACTCGAGTTTGGCCCATGCTATGCGGGTACTCTGTGTTTGTGTGGCATCGTTTCCCTCGCTGACACCATCAAGCTCGGTGCGAATGCACTGCTGGTTGAACCGCGCGCCAATGTCGGCAAGAAGTAGGTAATGCCGTCCAAACGTGCGCTCATCAAGGGACATGGCGTATCCATGCAGCATGTCCGTCGGAAGGCCGAGCAGTGTTGTCGGCCGGTCGATAAGTTGCCTCCACGTATATGCACTGACCGCCCCCGCCATGATGCATGCGGGGACATGGATAGAGGGTGGTATTGACATATGTTGTTGCTCTTGTTGTTGCTGTCGTATCCTGGCCGCATCGATAGTATTGAGAACGCGCTCGACGGTTGCGTCGGCAAAGTGCATGCAGGGCATCAGCAACAAAACGCCCGCAGCGTCGACCAGGGACAGATCGTGTTGGCGTGCGACAACATCATCGAGTATGGTTGCATCACCGGCATGTTGCGCGTGCATCATGTTGAGCGAGAGAGCACAGGCCCGTGCCAAACAGTCGGCGAGGATGCCGTTCTTATCAAAGACGTTGTCGGCCAGCATCTCGACCGGCACAAACGGCAGAAAGGGCTGCACATCGTGCACATATCGTTCGTACACTGAGTTTCGTATTGAATCATCGCCTTTTGAGATGCTGTGTTGTTCGTTGTTCGCAGCATTGCCTTCTGTGCCTCCAGCTTCTCGCCTCTCAAGCAGCGTCTTGTTGATCTTGCCGCTCAGGCTGTCGACCTTTACGCGTCGCCGGCCGGCGTCCGAAAAGACACCGTCCTCCGGAAGAGCCAGCTCGTTGCCATTGTCACTACCACTCGTCCCTGCTAGCCCCGTCAGGCCCAACCGCGCGGCAATGTGCCGTGATGTCTGCTGCCGCTTGAGGCTCGGCCGCCGCTGGCTGAATTCGCACGGCAGGTCCAGATGCTCGCAGTCTGCGCAGCGCGTGCCCACCTCGGCCACCACGCATCGCTTTTTGCGGTGCCGGCAGTAGTCGCAGGATTTGAACATGGGAATAAACGAAAGTCCGAGGCGAAGAGTTGCAATGCGACGGCAATATGCGGGTGTTGTTTGGTGATGTCAGTAGCAGCAAGCGCGGCGAAAACAGCGGCAAAAAGGGCGGCCGACGGCGAGGGACGGCAGGACTTATGGCGGAAAAGCGTTGGCGACAGTTGGGGACAATTAGCGTGACGCTTCACCCTCGAAGGAGATCACACAAAATCCTGCCCAGAATGGGCTCGCAATCCAGACGAGGTTCGAAGATACGCGACTTCGTCCGAATTAATTTCTTCGGTTTCATCGGGATTAGAAGCATTGTTCCGTTACAATGTCATACCCGTTGCCCGAGTGATCGAGGAAATTCTTGAATGCACTTAATATGTAGATATTCATAATGAAGGAAGCCACGAAATTTGCTATGCCGGTTTAGACTACGCTAAGATGATTCGCCCAGAACGAGGAAGCGAACCACTGTCGCTTACTACACCAAATGAGGGGGCTTCTTACCGAAAGAGTTGGTTGTGCCCTCTAGAGCGTGTCGTATTTTCTTCCGTAAATAAAAACATAGAAAGAGCTATATTCATGTAAAAGACTTAAGAAAGACAATCAGTGCAATTTGGTTCCTAGAGACACGAAAGCGACCAGAACATAAGAAATGAAAATAAACGAAACAATAAAATCTAATATAAATCAAATCGAGATGGTCATGTAAAAAGAAACAAGAACAAAAACGGAAGCAGAAGAGACCCAAAAGATCCATTTACCTCTCAGGTCCAGTACAGCACGAACAACGAACAACGAATATCGACAACACCATTTCCACCTCGGGATCCTGGCTGCTAAGAAGATGCTTCAGATCCATCCATCACGTATTGGCTACTGAGGCGGACCTGCAGATGGATTTGGCGGATAGGCACTTGGCGCCGCTTGGTATGGTTGCTGCTCCGGGACACCAACCGGTGGTGGGGCCGTGTTCCAGTTCGGTTGGTAGGATTGTCCGGGATAGGCAGCTGTACGAGGCCCATCTGGGGCGGGTTGCTGTACCGTTGGCTGCGGAACAGCCTGTGGATCAGGCTGGGAATATCCCTGGGCTGCTGCCACCCGTATGTTGCTTTGGGATGTGGTGTACTGCGGGCTCGTGTCGTACGTGGCGGGAGCTCTGGGCGGCGTCTCCATCGCTGGAGGCTGGCTGTACGCGTCAGAGGGCGCAAACTGACCCTGACCCTGCATGGGATAGGGCATTTGCTGCGGACGGGTTTGCTGGTGTTGTTGGTGCTGCTGGTGCTGCTGGTGCTGCTGGTGTTGCTGGTGCTGCTGCTGCTGGTAGTGCTGCGGTTGTTGATACTGCTGCTGCTGCTGCTGCTGTTTGAATGGCGCCTGAGATTGCGTTGGGAGGCGGAATTTATGCAAAGAATTGCCGTCGTCTCCGCCACGCCGGCCACCACCGCCTCGTCGCGCCCGGTCCCGGCGCAGAGAGGCAGCTTCCTTGAATGCATCCTCGCCAAACAGTTCAATGGCCCGAAGTCCCATCTCCTTGGCGCGCGTCTCCGCGTTCGTTCCGTGCACTTTCTTGAGGTATTCGTAGAACTTGAGGTACGCATCGGACACGCGCTTGATGTGGTCCTCCTTGAGGTGCACCTTGGCGTCAACCTGCACAGTTAAGTCGTACTTTTTGTTGGACGGCTGTGCATCGTACTCTGCCAGAGCGAGAGCGGTCTGGCACGCGTTTCGGATTTGTCGGCCATTCCAGCGTGCGTCCTCGTTCTCGTCCCAATAATTGCGAATGTATTCCTCAATGTCATCCCTGTCAATCTTGATTTTCCGTCCAGCTGCGTTGTACCGCGAGCGAATGGCGTCCAGGTTGAGACGACAGATCTTGGCCGCCGACTTCTTTTCTAGTTGAGGGTAGTGCAGGGTCATGTGGATCCGAGAGGTGAATGCCTCGTCGAGATCACCGATGCGGTTTGTGGTAAGGAAGAGTATCCCGGCATAGTATTCTAGGACTCTGAGGAAAACTACAGTGTCATGGTTTTTTAGCAGCTGTCCATCTGTCGCATCCCAAGGAAATTCGTTTTTCGGACATACCAGCCACCAGCCCGTTCCGCGTAAAGTCGTTGCGTCCACGGGCAGCAAGGAAGACATCGGCCTCGTCGATCAGAAGGATGCAGTCCCATCGATTGGCCAAGGAGAATGTTCTCTGCAATGACTCATCAACTGATCTGGCATCGCTTCCGAGATCGCCTGTAATGGTTAGTGAGGGTCAGCAGTCAAAGAGAGGCAATGGAGACAAAAAAAAAACGACGTACCACATGTGATTTGGAACAACGGTTTTTTGAACTTCTCGGCCACGCCCTCTATTTTGAATTAGTGTCGAATAAAGCCAATGGTACCACAGAATATCTGTCTATCTGTCTTACCTGCGGTTGTTGTCTTTCCGACACCTGGTGCACCATGGAGAAGAATTATCAAGCCCTTTCCTGCACGTTTTGTTAGTTGAGTTATTTGGAGAAAACGATCTACGGCAAAAATGCCAACAGTACCTTTGCCTTTGACAATGTCCACCCTTTCGTCCCGGTTCTTTTGGGATGCCTTGTTCCGGAAGTGTTGTGACACAAGCGACAGTACCATTCGCTTGTGTCCTGGTGGGAGAACGAGGTGTGAAAAGGCCGATTTGCCATCGTCGCTTTCTTCGTCGTCACTATCATATTTTCGTCCGTCGTCGTCATCGCTGTCGTCGCCAGCGTCGTCTTTGCCATTGTCATTTCCATCCACCGGAAATCTCGTTGGTTTGTCATCATCGCTGACAAAGTCCATGTCCAGTTGTGCTGCGACGAGAAAAGAAGAAAAGGTTAGTGGAAGCTTTCACAAGACGCAGCATGGTCCCATGTGTTCAGGTTGCTTACCCCACGAACGGTCCCTCAGGACAAACCCATAGACACGATATGACATGATCATAAATTCGGCATCGCCGAGGAGTCTGGCATCGGCCTTGATCTCGTCCAGGCCACGTGCAAACAGGGAGACAGGCGGTTGCGCGGTCTGGTCAGCATCGTTTGTGCTGCCACTCTTACTCGCAACTTCCTCCATTTTCTTTGCCACAAACGACTCATGCGCCTTTTCTTGCACATCGGCGTCGTCGTATACTTCCTGACCAAGACAACAGTTGGTGTTACAGATGCCGGTTTTCACGACAGAAAGCCCGACGACGCGGTCAAAGTCGGGGCGCCTTTCACGATTGTCGTCCTGGCCAAAAGCTTCCTGCACGTCAATCATGACTTGACCCTCGACTTCGTCTCGCTTGTCCACGGTGAAGCCATTGTAGTGTATGTGCTTCACGGAAGCCACATCGACGAACCGGCGGCCGCGGTCAATGAAATGTTTCTGAAGGCGCTTTACTTCTTCGTCGAGGACCGCTTCTGCAGCCGCGACATCGTCCTTGAGGCTGGCAATCTTGCGGGCCACTTCGGGGCTTCTGAAGTGACGTAGAGGGAGGACGTCCATGGCGGAAATCATGCGCTCTCCATCAAACTTCTTGATGGGAATTTCTGTAACCACAGGGCCGAGTGATGTGCCATCATTGTCAATGTAAACACAGTTGATGACGGCATCCTGTTCCTCATCTTCCGCTCTGGTGGCATAATTAAAAGCGCTGTAGGGGTCTTTTCCAATGTGCACTCCAGAATGCACAGAAACGACCTGGTAAACTTGCTTGCCGTTTGTGGAGATGACAAAGTCGCCGGGCTTGTACATGTGCCAGATGTCTGAAAAGAATATTTTCTCACAGTGCGCCGATCGCAGACACGATAGGCGTTTGGCAATGTAGTCATCCATGAATCCAATGAGACATGTCAGGTGCGCAAGCTCAGTCTTTGTTTCATTGTATTTGTTGATGGCAGAGACGACTTCAGATGATTCTGCATCGGCAGAAGGTCGGGCGTCAGCTGAAGGCGGCGCATCGGTAGATGGGGGAGTATCGTCGGAAGATGGGGCATCGGTAGAAGATGGAGCATCGGCAGATGATGGAGCATTGGCAGATGATGGAGTGTCGTCAGAAGATGGGGCATCGGCAGATGATGGGGTATCGGCTGGGGTTGGGGCGTTAGCTGAAGATGGAGCACCAGCGACAGTGTCGGGGTTTGGCAATTCCGCCCGCAAAGTTGCTGCCTCGTCCGTCAGTTTTCGATGCATGTCGCGGATCTCTGTGTCGTAGTAGGTAAGGAGACGGTATGGGCGGAGCAGAACGACCTTGACGTAGCCGGCATCATTTTTGGTAATGATGACTGTATCGCTGATGCGAGCCAGAATGTTGACCACGCTTTCCGAGCAGATGCAAATACGCTCAGGCAGATTTGAATGGCCTGTGTACTTGACTTGCGTTTTGTTCTTGACAGCCGCGGTTTGCGCGGCGGGTGGCTTGTGCAGGTGCTTGAGATACTTCACGTCTGTCGATATCTTTGGTTCACCCTCCAAAATCTCAATGGCTGAGAACGCCGACAACGGCGGCTTCAAATCTTGAAAGAGACTTTTGAAGTTGGTCCAGTCCAGGACATGCAATCTGGGGACGGCAAGTTTGGTTCCGGGATCAATGTGTTGAAATGCGGAAGGATGCTGAAATGTGTCAGGACTGCCGTCGTCAACCGGAACATCGTCTTCGCCACCTTCGGCTTGGCACTCTTCAGCGCCTGCACGTAGGCGCTCCAGGTCTTCCTTTTCCTGCTTCTTTCTTCTGAAGTTGGCGTATCGTTTCTTCTGTTCATTGAGGCGGTCGATCTCGCATTCGAAATCGCCGCGCAGCCGAGCCTGGAAATAGTCAAAGTCTCGCGTCCGTGTCGAGTCGTCGCTGTCCCATTGACTGCTGTCGTCTGTGTCCCACTGACTGCGCGGGCCCAGCTTGCCCGAGTGCACGGGCTTCAGCGACACCGGAATCCGCTGGCCTTTGACTGGACGGTACTTTGACTCCAACCAGATGTCGCGCTCTCGAGGGTTTCTAAACCATCGAACAACTCTGGCAGCAGTTTCGGGACACATCCTGTCGTAATAAGAAGGCACTTTGGCGGTATCGGCACATTCGCCCTGACCATCTCCGAAATTGACACGCTCCGCTTCCGTCTCTTCGGCAGCTTCCTCTGTTTTCTGTACCCGTTTCTGAGCACGCCAGGTTTGTTTTGTTTCCGAGTGGGGTATGTTGTCGTCCGACACACAACAGGCAGCGTCCGGCGGTTGTTCAAGAGAGGCCACTCTCTCCCTCAACGCGGAGATCTCCGCCAAGAGATTGTCAAGTGTGCCAGGCACGCTCTGGTTTGTCGCATCGCTGGAAGCTGGAGTCTCGCGGGGATTGTCCGGCATTTCGTCTGTCGCCGCCGCCCCCATGATGGAAGTTGAGCAGTGGGTAAAAAAGTGTCATTCGTCTGTAGGTTCACGATACCAGCTATCAAAAGGCGTTGAGGAATCAATGTTATGGGCTTTGGAAAGATAAGTTTAGATGACAGTAGAAAAAACAAGCAAATAAGGGAAATCAGGGAAATCAGGGAAATCAGGGAGGATTGGGCAGATATACGACTCTAGACGCCCGGGTTGAGCAGGTCCTGCCCTTCTGCAACCCGCTTCAGCTCCTGTGTGTTGTGTGTGAAGCCAGTGCGGCTGAACGATGCCAGTGTATGATTCGCCATTTCGACGTTCGAATCACATTGTCCCTCTGTTCCTCGGAATACTCCGTATTTCTCGTAACGTAAAATTGCGAAAAAATGCCGAATACAACCCTGGGACGAAAATGTACTACTCGAATACGCCCGGCAGGTTACCGGTCATATTTACAGAAATGGAATGGCGTGGCTGCAATTTAGCTGCAGGTGTTAGCATTGGGTGTGCTTGCATCGGTGGCTTACGAGTTATTGAACAGCCGAAAGCTGAGGTTCCATTGTCAAGTCTGTCTGATGCGCATACGTGGTGGAATCTGATTGATTTTTGAGGATATTACGACTCATTCGGGACGTTCAGATATCGTTTGGACCCTAGGGTCCTCGGCACCGCTTGTGGCAGACTCGACCCGGCCCGCCCCACACCCCATTCCGAAAACAGTGGGGCACGTACGTGGGATGGGGTAAGACGGCACAACAGCCCTCGACGAGGCTGTAACGAGCTGCTATTTCTAAAAGCACGCATTGCATCTCTACGATTTAAAGCGTAAACAATTTACGTTTCCTACTTCGCAGACAACTAGTATGGATCTCAACAATCACAACGGCATCCCCGAAATCCGGCTGCAGCCTGTGTCCGTCGATTTCATTGAAAACGAGCTCGACAGCTTTCACCCCGGCTTCGCGAATCCTCCGTCACATTACGACGCCCGCTTCAACGACTTTGTGCTCGACAACTCGGTATCTGAAATGGGGGAACAGACTTTGGCGTCTTACAACCGAATGCAATGGGCATTAACATCCACGCAAGTAGAGCCGGTGATGTTTCCCACTGTGCAACCGCCTCTGCCACTGGCCCCGATGGCCAGAGAGGTGCTGCCAGTCCGGCGCCGAGCAGAACCCATTGCAGCGCTCAAATTCTGGGACGAACTATTCAAGCCTTCAATGGCCCAGTTTGTCAAAGCACACGGGACGGAGCCAGCCGAGGTGAAGAAAAAATGCAGCATCCGCGACCAAAACGACTGGACTGGCGTATTTGATAGGCTTGAGGCGGCCAAGAACGCTTACAGCAAGGTCGACAAAGACTTCCAGTCCGTTTTTCGCAAGGTGTACCGCAAAATAGCGGACAATACCGGTGCCCCTCTATCCGTCGTCAAGACAACCAAGGAATTTGTAGACAATGACTATGCATCGCCAGTGCTCGGCGCACTGCAGCTGGTTCTTGAGGTGAGCAATCCACAATGATTTTTGATTATCTATTTTGACATCGTCGTCATTGCCGTTTTGCTGTTTTGCTGACCGGCAATAATTAGGCCGCGGCCAAGGCGGCCAAGCTACGACAAGACATGTTGGGCGCCTTTGACAAAATTGACCGCAATTTCACAGAGGTCGAGGTATACCAGCAGGAGTTTGCCGGTGACGAGAACATCAAAGACGCATCTATTGACCTGGTGGCTTCGGTCCTCTGCGCCATCGAGATGGTCGTTGGCTTTTTTGTTTCCAAAACCTGTTCGTCCTCTAACTGCTACCATTTTTTTAATGAAAGGAGGAGAACTGGTCCTTGGTTATTAACTGTCTTTTACCAGACAAGCGAGCTCTTCGAGCCACATTCACGATCGACGAGTACCGCGACAAGATTGACAAGAGCTTGAGCGACATTGACAAAAAGAGCTCCGACCTCCTTCGCGAGGTGACCATGTCCGTAGTACATCGGGACCATCTCTTCCAGGAGCGAGCCATCCAAGGCAAGACTCTTTCGTCCTATTATGCGGCATGCTGTTTACGCCCTGTCTGTACCATGTTCTGTTTGCGTTCCTTTTCTAACTTTTCATAGATGCTTGGGTCACCCAATACGGGGTCGCTCAACTGCATACCATGTTCCACGGCACGCGCAATAAATTCATGAGCTTGACAGATGATCTAATGAAAGGTTAGCTTTCTTTCTTTCATAAAGTAAACTATCTGCTTGAATCACTATAAGGGGTTGTTTTCTAATTGCACGCAATTGCAGGAATGGCCAATTTTGGGGCACAGGTAATGCACAACAGCAAAGAACTCAGCGACCTCCGGGCAGACATTATGCGACTTTCCTCTACGCGACCAGTGACACCTGACTTGATGATCACTGCCGCTCCATCGCCGGAACCCGAGCGCTACGGCATCACCCCTCAAGACCTCCTTGACTGGATCGGCATTCCCGATTTGGCGGCACAGGACCTCGACTACATGAACACCCATAACCACTCCCAGATTTCTGAAGCCGAACAAGGCCGTGCTCAGCAGCTGGTTACCAACCTCCAGCTGCAGCACTGGCTCAGCGTTCCAAAATCGTCACAACTGCTGATCCACGGCAACGAAGCCGGTGGTTTGCGGCCGATTTCGGGGCTTTCGTTGTTCTGTGCGTCCTTGGCAATGAGCCTCACCAACAACGCACGCATCATCCGACTGCTCTTCTTCTGTGGCCTCCACATTAATGACGACGACAGCTACGGCTATGATGACTACTTTGACGATGACGAGCCTCCCATCGACGGTGGTTGTGCCCTCATCACAAGTTTCATCTGTCAGCTCTTGTGTGCGTTTGATTTTGGTCCGCAGCTGCCGGTCGATCCAAGCAGCGAAGAAGCCGTCCTCGATGGCGACGTGGACGAGCTGTGTAGTATATTCGGTGCTCTCATTCGTCGGATTCCGCGTGGCGTCGTGCTTATTTGTGTTGTGGATGGTGCGGCGTACTACGAGCGGCCCGAGTTTCTCGATGATGCTTCTGTAGTTCTAGCACACATTCTGCGCTTGTCCACAGACGACTCAGTGTCAGCGGTGGTCAAGATTCTCATCACCTGCGCAACACAAACAACGCACATCCGGCGGCCTTTTTCTGAGGAGAGGATCTTAAGCATGGCTGCAATGGCTGATGCGGAGTGGGAGCCCAGTCGAGCGCGGATGGACCGCATCTTGGAGCAGGAGAACATAAGTGTTTGTGAAGATTTTGAGTTTGAGGTTGCCTAGTTGTCGACCATTTCTTTGCTCCTGTCTTTTTTTTTCTTTTTCTTTTCTTAAACCTTTTGTTTTTGGACCAGGGGTCTTTGGTGAACAAAATTGAACTGCTAGAATCTTATCAAGGGCTTCGTGTCTATCAAACATAGTAACATAGTGCCGTTGTTTCTTGTCATGCACTCGTTGTTACACAACGCTGTGCATTTCAATCTATCTGCCCTCTGATGGCCCACTGCGAATCTTTCAGAGCACCCTTGAGCGTACTATAGTCCTCCGCCACCGCCTTGCCCGCAATCCCAAACGACGCGCACGGCTGCAGCACGTACAGCATCCGGCCCCATTTCGTGTCGCTGCAGTTGCGCCACGCGTGCATCGTGCCGCGGTGCACGCAGACGTCGCCGCGCTGGAGGACACGTGTCTCGCCCGAATCCAACATCAACTCAATCTCACCGTCCAAAACAACACCATAATCCAAACTGACCGTCCGGTGCATCGCCGACGTTTTCCCGGGGGGCATGTCCACGTAGCGCAGGACGGTACCACCGAACACAGTCAGGCCGGGTGCATCCTTCAAAAAATCTCGGTACACGGCCAGGTCGGCACCGGTACCAGCAACGCTCTCCTTGTTGGCGTCGTCGGCGCCGAGCTGCACGGGAAACCCGCGGATGACCAACGCCTGGGCGAGGCCGACGCCGGGGACGTGCTCGAGGTCGTAAAACGAGGCATCTTCCGTCAAGTCCTTGTCGTCCAACAGAATGGCCTGGCCGGCCACGTTGTGTGTGGTGATGAACCGCTTAGGGTGGCGGAGATGTCCTTCGAGGGCCATGATGGAGATTTGTAGATGTATTTTGGTTTGGTATTGGTATTGGTATTGTCTCCTTCCCTTCTGGTCTGGCAAGAAAAAAAAACAGTTCGGGCCCCCTGGATGGGGCCCGCTCAGTCGAATTATAGACCCTGGAGCAAATTGGATGGCTTTTCTGTCACAGAGCTGGTCTCTTTGTCTTTTCTTTTGCTTGTTTTTACTTGTCTTTATTATTATCTCACGGGGGTATCGTCGTTTGGTAACAGATACCATAGAGTGTACATAGCGTACTATAAAAAGCTCGTCTGTCATTCATTTTATATTGCATCCGAATCTAGCAAGTGAGTAAACAAACTGTTTAAAGCTACTATGACGTAACATATGTCAAGGTGTCCTGGACAAATAAGACGCGCCGGCGTCGGCCCGGCCTCAACCACCCAACACCACTTCCTTCCCGAAAGTATACTAATATCGCAACCACAAAGTCCTTCCTACCTCTATTCAGGTCTTAATAATCAAAGGATTCGGTACCGATCTTATAGTAACGCTAAACGGTAGACGAGAGACGGCGAGACGAAAGCGAATTCAACAAACGGGGGGACATAGTATCACCATAACGAGTAAGACTCCTCCTTCGTCACCTACAATCCTTACCCTTATAAGCCGGTCTCAATATCCTCGCTACATAGGGGACGGGAGACTCTCGTATAAAGAGAGAACATTCATGTACTACCGGCCAACCGTAATAAACGACCATTTTAACCGCGCGCATCGGCGAGAGATAGAGGAAGGTGGTTTCTTTCGTTGATGCTGCCGGATGCCGGCGGAAACGCGACGTTATACAACGAAAGGAGTTGTGCGTCAAGAAATGTTCGACGCGATTTGGCAGCACCGGCTTTGGGCGTCCATCGATGCGTCTTGCGGTGGGTGGCCGGTCAATTGTGCGGCTAGTGTTAGCCCCGTTTCCATGATGGATTAGTGTAGACAAACACCCCTGTCGTGGATCGCCTAAGTCTAACGTCGAAAACCGTCTACTGAGGCGGGGACGGAGATGGAAAGCGGAGGAGGGTTTTTTAACGTTGACATGGCTTTGAGTCGTTGTCCGAGGAAGCTAGGCAAAGGATGTCCGTTTCTCCTTCTTTTGTGCGCGTTGATGTGAGGGTATTTTCGAAAAGGCTGCGGGGCCATGGAATCTTGGGAGAGCAGAGGACGTAACGGGAATGGAAAGAAAGAGAAATTTTCCACCGCAATTTGAAGGCTGGAAATCGGCCCCGTTCATTTCGGACCAGTCATATCGTCTAGTTAAAAGCACCCCACCAGAGAGAGGGGCCACGGTGTTTGACAGGAGTGGCTGTGTAATGGAACGCATGGCCGCACGTATGAGATAACCGGCCATGGCCTGCCCGAGTCGCGTTGGCAAGAACCACACCACGTAGAACTCGCGGCTCGTCGACCACTTCGTTTTATGATGGCGGGTGACGTAGACGACGAAGCCGTTCCAGATCACGAAGCTACGCGCCCCACACGGCCCGTTCGTAAGACGTAGCGTTAATAGCTCCTCGGCCCGTGGCGCCTGCCTACGTGCCGTGTACAAGCCGCCGAGCAGCATCCTCTCCAGCTCGTCGATCGTCTTGAGATAGCCGACCACGGCTTCCCGGTTCTACACGCCACGGTGCACGGTCCGGTATTCCTGCAGGTGCTGCCCTCGGTCAAGAGCCGTAGATACGCCTGCTCGCGCCCATTGACGCGGTAGTGGACAAACGAGAAGCGCACCTGCGTGACGCCGATTTCGTCCGGAGCTGCGCTAAGTCGACGGCCGGCTTACTTCCGCAGAGCAGCCGTGTGTACAATGTCATGGCTGCCGTGACAAAGTAGTCGGCGAGAACTCGGAACTGCTGCATACTAACATGCATCTCGTCGTTGTACGAGACAACCTGCCCATCGTCGCTCCACCGAAGAAACACAGACGGCGACTCGTCTCGTGCCCATGCCTTCCCGTAAGAACGAAGCATAAAGAGCTCATCAAACGGGCCGTCACACCCAACTGTGAAGCTCGCGTGCCGTACTCTTTGGAGTTTGTCGCGTTGGCCCGTAGCTGGCCGTTGCGGGACACGGATGTACGGGTACGCTCGACGCGGCAGTGTCTACTCGAGATAAAGTAGACGCTGTGTATAGATGAGTGCAGAGAGCATCCGCGTATAGTTCCACGCGGTGGCGTAGCCTTGGCCACCAGATGTAAAGCCGAAAATGCCGCTGAAGTAGACGAGAAGCGTCGAGCTGGGTTGGCCGTCGATCAGCGTTTCTGTGTTGATCGTGACGCTGAGATGAAATAAGAGCTCGAGAACCTCCCTAGCTGCTTGTCGTACGTCCGTCGTGACGGCCACCATGTGACTTTGTAACGGATGAAAGTTGGGACGTGGATCGCCATTGACAAAGTCGTCGCTGTGGTCCTCGTCTTCCTCATCGTCTTCCTCGTCTACCTCCTCATCCTCGTCCTCCCTAACCCCATCGCTTCCGGCTCTAACCTCGCCAGACTCGCAGTCTCGGTTCGCTCAGATCCGAGCGGGCCTCACCGTTGAAGTTGATCGAGGGATGGCTCTAATCGATGTAGGTTGCGTTCAAATTGTAGTGCAGTTTTACACCGTTCTGAAAACAGCGTCGTTGACAATGCTCGCAAACAGGAACTTATACAGAAGTTGGAAAGTACTGAGAAGGAGTTGACGCGGACAAAACTTGACTTCGACAACGAGTGCGAGGCGAAAAGGCGTTTGCAGCAGGAGGCGCAGGAGCACAGGGAGTGGAAGGAACGGCAAGAAAGGCGGCCGTTTGTGGTCGTGCTGATCGACGCAGATGCGGATGGCTATGTGGTACGTTGCTGCATTTTGTGCCCGAATTCGTCTCAGTCTCCCAGAGCTGCTTTGCCTGACTTTTCTATCATTTCTTCGATACAGTTCCACGACAAATACATCACAAAGGGGGCGGCGGGCGGCGAGGACGCGGCCGACGACCTGCTCGTTCAAGTGCGGGGTTACGTGCAGGCAGTGACTGGCGTGTCCAACGAAATGGACATTTTGGTGAAGGCATTTGCCAATCTCGCCGGCTTGGGCGCGATGCTCCAGCGCCATGGGCGGTTGAGAGACGGCGATCAGGTGCGGGCTTTTTTCGCCGGTTTCAGCAATCGGCAGCCGTTTTTCGACTTTGTCGATGTCGGGCTTGGCAAAGAACGCGCGGATCGCAAAATTCAAGGCAAGTATTGATGATTCACTTTCCCCCCTCTTTTCGGTGCCTCTCTTCGCGCCCCCTCCCGGATTGCCCCATGGGGGCGGGGGGATTCTCCCCAAAACGGCAATATTATGCGTCGCACATGTTCTAATCCACTGTCATCGTCACAGACAGTGTTCAGTTTTTCGTGGAGAGTGCCCAATGCCGCCATCTTGTGGTCGCATGTGGACACGATCAAGGCTACGCTCCGTTTTTAGGGCAGTTTGTCGGAGACAAACGGGTTGCGGAACGTATAACGTTGTTGGAGGGAAGTCCATTCCCTGCTGTGATACGGAATTTAGGCTTCAAAAAGACTCGGTTTGAGTCTCTTTTCAGCGAGTTCAAACCGGCACAGGTGAATGGTCCCGCCAAGCCGGCGTGGGGACAAGCTGTTCCGGCGACCGTTCTCGACAGTGGCAATGCCGGGAAAGTAACGGCGTGGACGGGGTACATAAATACCAAGGCACAATCGGACAGGCTAGGGCCCATGAAAAAGGGCGCGGATGGACGCCGCGTTGACAAACCACTGTCAGTTGACAAGGACATTGTTGAGAGGATGAGGAAAGGGTCCTATTGTTATTATTTCTACCTTCGAGGGAAGTGTGATCTTCAGACTTGCAAGGAGAATCATGGGCATCGGGTTCCACTTTCTGACGCAGAGTTTGATGCCTTGTGGTTGTTGGCGCGACGGGGCCGCTGTTGGAAGAAGCAACGAACCGACCAGGACTGTTTAGATGCGAGCTATTTTACAGTCACTGAGGTGACAGCGAATAGAGTGTCTATTTATAATTCCATAGTGTCGGAGGAAGCAGCTGTCGCATACTTAAGCACGTACGGTAAAGGTTGCTTTCATTCCCTTACTCGGGAATCGTTTCGTGCTTAGATTTACAAATACTAACTCTGCTTTCCGCAACTTGTTGACAAGCCCTTCTATGTATTTAGATGGCTTATAATAGAGGGACTGAAGGCAAAATGCCCTTAAATGGAAGCGATGAACAGCTATTCACAAAAAATTACCAGTCTATGCCTCTCCAACCATGCGCCCATTTTTGGGGTTTCCCTCCTCACTGCACCCCCTATGTTATTTTGTACTGGGTTCAATGCATGATGACTGGCTATACACAAACACATCCGAGTTCCAGGTCATCGCATTTTGTAAGTACTGCACGCAAGCGCAAAATTGCCTCTCACTCATCACTTTAATGCGATTGTTCACCATCAAGTATTCCGTTTCTACGTTGAAAGCAACCCCACGGTCATTTTTCAGCAAGTCGAGCAGCTTAACCCAAGACGGCCTTTCGCTGTGGTTATCCCACACATCACCCAGAGTGATGATATCTTGCTTTTCACTATCATCAGCACGCTTGACATGAAAAACCATCTCGGCTATATGAAACGGCCCCGTCGCGGGAGCCTTCGTTGAAGCCTCATGAGATACTTCGTCATCTGCATGGGTAAGATCAACAACTCGTATCGACTGGGACGGTGCTGCTTGAGAAACGCGAGGCGCCGCCGTCTCTATGACCGTGCTGTCTTGCGACAGGAGATCTGTGAGGCCAGAAATCGTAATGCCTGCCGATGAGTCGGGGGGGACGGGCCGGTGGGTGCCAAGACGATCGCCTAGTTCTCCCCTTGCTATGACTTCCATAGCCTCGCTGAGCCCCCTTGTGATAGACTTGTACTTCTTGTAGACAGAGGAACTTGCTGTAGGAGGAGGCCTCCAGGCAGGATAGAGTTTTTGATGGCAAGAGGAAACGCTGAGACAAAGTGGGTGACACATGAGGAACCGATGGCAGAGGAAACAAGACTTCTTACTGACGCCGATGAAGCGGAACGTAGGCCGTCTGTCAGGATTCTCGGCATAAAAATTCAGGAGCTGCATTTCGGCGTGGACACGTAGAGTCCGGGGGCACGCATTCCGGAAATAGTGTTCGGCGTCTGCGACGGACCAGACGCGGCCCAGGCTCGAGATGTAATCTGTTTCATGACCGACGGCAGATCTCCGAAGCACTGCAGTCAGTGGCAGCTCTCCTTTCTTAAGAATGAAGTTGGTCCTTCCAGGAGCAATCAAAGCTTCGATGCGCATCGGGTTGAAGAGTCGAGGCATCTCGGCAGCAAGTTGCAAGAGAGCCATGGAGGCAATGGCGTATCGCCCTAACTTGAGAGTTGCGTTGATCCAACGGGGCCACCGTTGACCTTGAGGAGAAAATGCCGCCTTTAAAGATGCCAAGTAGGTCCCCTTCGCCTCGAGGGCCCATTGTATCAGCGAAACGACCCTCTCTGGAGCAGGGTCTAGAGGCAATGTTTGAATCGCCGAGCCTTGTTCTATCCACTGGGCGAAATCAGCGGCAAAACAAAACGTACTTGGAAGTCGCAGAGAGCCTGCTGAAACAGCGTCTCGGAGACAATTCAAGTAATATCGTATTTTCGCAATATCAAGGCTGACAATCATTGTGAGAACCTCGACCTTCTTAGCTGAAGGGGTGAACTCTGCAGTCTCTGGTGAGCACAAGTTAGGGACAAATCAAGATTACGCAATATAACTCACCTCTACCAGCGACACGATTTAAGATATCAACGATTTTACGAAGACCGAGCAGGGTGGACTCGACAACGCCAATATTGCTCGCAATACGAACAACTGTGCCCTCGGGAAAGCCCTCTTCAAGGCAGGCCGCTGAGACGGTATCGCTATTCTTTTCAGTCGCACATAGGAGCGCAAAAGAATCGAGGAACTTTCGTTTGAGCAGGCCTTCCCGATGTGGCACGGCATCGTGGACGCTCTGATCCAAGCCGTGCTCTGTGGGCTCGCCACGGACTGGATCGAGCAAGTAGAGGAAAACGGCAGCTTCAACAAAGCGGATCTGGGTATTGCCCGTTATCTCAAGTGCCATAATTCCGTGTCTATATGTAAACACCGTTCCGTTATTAGCGCTGTATCTATTATGTTGCCTGTATACTTGCTTCGAATGCAAAGGCTCAAGCAGCTGGTTCGTCAAGCCGAAGCTAGGCTGAGTGCGGCCGCGGTTAACACAACACCAAAGACTGCTCCAGGCTACTCACTAGAACTGGCCTTGTTACGGCGCTTAGGTTGTTAGACCTCGGTGTACAAACGCTGGCTGTATCAGAGATGGGTTTGGCGACGTATTCGTTCATAAATTATCGACCTCCTAGAATCCGTAAGACGACGTGGAGGGCCGGTAATATAAAGACCGCTTCCGTTGCTGTTCGCGCAGAGAACGGTATTGGTAGTCAACGCATGGAGTTGAATTTATGCGGCAAGTAGGTTGCAATTTGCGTTGGCGATATCAATTGGCCCAAGATTTGCCTCCGATCCAACTAGCTGCAATGGAATGAGCGAGTTGTTTGGCACAAATAGAAGTAAAAAGAATTTCATGATCTTAGCTGGCACGAATAGACGTAGAAAGAATTTTATGATCTTGGTGTGATCTGACAACTACACTGTAAAATTTGCAAAAACAAGGGACATTACTATCGTTGCTTACTCAGAGATCATGAAGAAAGCCAATAGAAGATAAGATGAAGTCATTGAAACTTGTCAACTATGCAGTCTGGTCATTGTGGTTACAGAACCAGAAGGTACTCTCCGTGCATGGTTCGCTCTTTCTCTTAGCGAGAACGGTCGCTCTTTCCCCTTCTCTAACTTTGAACAGGTCACCCACCAGCTTCCCCTCAAGAGACAAATTTTTCTTCAAATTCTTAGCTTGACTCTCAACTCTCCTTTGTCCATTTTCTCCCCATTCTCTCCATTTCTCCTCATTCTCTCACCGTCCCCAGTTGTCTCCAGTTGTCTTCAGTCCGTCTCTTCTCCAAGCGCTTTAGTCTGGCGGCGGAAACGGCGGCGGACACATGGTGGAGTGGAGGCCGAAGTAGTGGTCCGTGTTGGGCTTCTTCGACAGCGGAAAAAACGTCGGCGTTTTGAAAGCTTGACAGATTCCTTGCCTGACACAATAGCTTCGTCTGCAAGCATGTGGTGATACGCGGCCGTATATATTGGAAGCGCGTCTCATTTCAAGACGAAAGCGTCACGAGATGGACTCCATTAGCACTTCCTGGAGAGTGCATTGACTCGTTCTGACTTGACCTCCCACCTCCCCCTTCCTCTCGCAATTCCACACAGTCATCACAATGGCTGTTATTGCTATTGACCAAGCCCAACAGGGGCAGAAGTGAGTCGAGACACAGTTGGGTAATTGGTTTTTATTCAACAGCACTGACAAGACCTCCCTGCACAGTCCCCGGGCATTTGCCTCTCAGACCCTCTCCGGCTGGAGATGGCGCCAGCACGACAGTCAGCAGGAGTGGACGGCCTGCATGCACGACAAGCCAACAACAGAAATCTTTACGGACCTGATTGACGCCGGCCGCATACCAGACCCGTTCCTGGACGAGAACGAGAAGCTGGTGCAGTGGGTGGGTGAGGCCGACTGGGAATACGAATGCAGCTTCAAGGCGGCGGCCAGCACCGCCCGGGCGGCGCGCCAGGTGCTCGTCTTTGACGGCCTCGACACGATTGCCGCGGTCTACCTCAACGACAAGCTGATCCTCGAGTCCGACAACATGTTCCACACACACCGCGTGGATGTTCAGGGCACACTGCGCGAGGGCGCCAACACATTGCGCATTGTCTTCCGCAGCGCGCTTAACGAGGGCAAGGCCATCGAGGCCAAGCTAGGCAAGCTGACCTGCTTCAACGGCGACAACTCCCGCGTCTATGTGCGCAAGGCCCAGTATCACTACGGCTGGGACTGGGGCCCGACCTTCCTGACGTGTGGTCCCTACCGCAAGATCCGCCTCGAGTCCTACGACGCGGCGGCCCTCTACGACGTGTTTGCCGATGCCGTGGTGTCGGACGACCTTCAGCAGGCCAAGTTGGACATTTCTTTTGCAGCCGATGTTCCCAAGGATGTTGTCGTGCAGGCTACGGTGACCTCACCCAGCGGCAAGACTGTCCACTTGTCGACATCACTGACTGCTGGCGCTACTAGCGGATCTGTGCCAACCACCATTGCCCAGCCGGAGCTGTGGTACCCAATGAACCATGGCCCTCAAGTATTCTATACCGTCACACTGGAGGTATTTACTGTTTCTCACGACTCGTCGTTATCGTCCACCGCCCTGACGACGTCTACCACCCGCGTGGGTATCCGCCGTGTGCGCCTCGTCCAGGAGCCGCTGCTCGATGCCCCCGGCACGAGCTTTTATTTTGAAGTCAACAACGAGGCCGTCTACATTTCCGGCTCCAATTGGATCCCGCGCCACTCCTTCCTGACGGCACTGACCGACGCCGACTACCGCCAGTCCGTCGACGAGTGCGTCGCCAGCAACCAGAACATGCTCCGCGTGTGGGGCGGCGGCCTCTACGAGCACGATGCCTTTTACGACCAGTGCGACGAGCGCGGTGTGCTGGTGTGGCAGGACTTTATGTTTGCCTGCGGCGTGTACCCGTGTCACGACAGCTTCGCCCAGAGCGTCAAGCGCGAGGCCGAGGACCAGGTGCGCCGCATGCGCCGGTTTTGTTCGATCGTCCTGTACGCCGGCAACAACGAGGACTACCAGGTCGCCGAGAATCTCAAGCTGGACTGGGACCAGAACGACAACAGCGGCGACTGGACAGCCACCAACTTCCCGGCCCGCACGCTGTACGAGCGCACCCTTCCTCAAGTCGTGACCGCCCTCAACTCGCAGGTGCCGTACCACCCGGGCTCGCCCTGGGGCGGCGTCAACACCGAGGACGCCACCATGGGCGACATCCACCAGTGGCATGTTTGGCACGGCAGCCAGGAGCCGTACCAGAACTGGCCGCAGCTGACGGGCCGCTTCGTGTCCGAGTTTGGCATGATGGCGTTCCCGCCGCGCCGGTCCGTCGAGCGCTATGTGACCGACCCAGCGCAGCGCTACCCGCAGAGTGCTGTCTTGGACCTGCACAACAAGGCCGACGGCGGCGAGCGGCGGCTGGGCTCGTACATTTTGGAGAACCTGCGTCTGAAGTCTGTCGACCTCGACAACTGGATCTACGCGTCGCAGCTGATGCAGGCCGAGTGCCTGGCGGCGGCGATCCGCAGCTGCCGGCGCCAGTGGAAGGGCCGGCGGCGCGAGTACTGCGGCGGGCAGCTGGTGTGGCAGATCAACGACTGCTGGCCGGTGTCGAGCTGGGCCCTCATCGATTTCTATGGGGAGCGCAAGCTGGCTTTTTTCGCCGTCAAGCGTCACTCGGCGCCGCTGGTCGTCGACATTGGACGAGAGTATGTTTCCGTTGAAGAGGGCAAGAACACGCTCGAGGCGTTGAAGCCGCGCCGTGCGCATATTGACGTCTGGGCGGCCAACGCCAGCCTGTCGCAGTACGTGGCGGACGTGACCATTACGCTGTTCGACATTGTCTCGGGCGCTGTTGTGTCTACGCGCACCCTCAAGGCCGCGAGCTTGGCGGCCAACGAGACGACGGAGCTGCTGCGTGACCTGGCCGTTGACGACAAGACGGCCGTGCAGGCGGTCCTGCGCGATACATCGTCGGGCGCTATCCTAAGTCGCGCATCGGACTGGCCACAGCCGCTCAAACACGTGGCCCTAGCTAAGCCACACGACAGCGGCGTGCGAGTCACGGTGTTTGACGGCCGCGTCGAGATCACCAGCAACGTGCCGATCAAGGGTCTGGAGCTGTCAGTGGCGGCTGACAAGGCAGTGTCTTGGTCGGACAACGGCGTGGACGTGTTCCCGGGGGATGTGTACAGCATTGACGCGGCCGGTCTGTCGCGGACGGACACTGTGGATGTTCGGTACTACGGATTGTAGACGGGGGATTAGACTATTTCCATTTCCTTATTTAATTAGATACATTTGCTCTTGTTTGCCTATTTATGTATCACTCAATCAACTCGCCCTCGTTGCCTTGTGTACCGTCCAACGGTCCAATGTACATAATGTCGTGCAGCACTTGGATCCAGTCGCCTTCTTTTCCGTCTTGCTCCTGCTCTCGTCCCCACCAATACTGCACTTTCACCAGTGTGCCCTGTGCCTGCCCATCTACCGCGTTGCTTGCTTCCTCGTCCCACAAGTCGACACGCATGCCGACCCAGCCGTGCTCTACGGCGTGCCTCTTCAGGTCGTCGGCCGTGGCAAAACCGGCGGGCTGTACTTGTTCGTCGGACCCGAATTCAAACTCGTCAGGCCGCAGCGGTCGAATGCTGGCGAAGCTCTTCTTCTTGTTTTGTTCCTCTTCTGTGACGGCCGACCCGTCGACACTCAGCCCGGAGGCTTCGTTGAGATACCGCACAATGGTCGCCCGGTCCCGGGCAGCGTAGGACGGCGTGGGCCGACAGATCTGGCGGCAATTGACGGCAAAGAAGAGGCCCTTGGCAGCATTGTCCGTTGTATGGCGGTAGGCAGTGTAGAGTTGCTTGAGGTGGCCCGTAACGGCCGCAGAGGGAGTGGAAGCCATGATCGTTTGATGGTCCTGGGAAAGGTAATGGTTAATGAAAATCGCATATTGAGACAAGTGAAATGTGTCCTCGTATCTAACTGTGGATGGAAGTAGTTTGTGATTCATCGCACTGTCCCATTGGCTCGTTGCCTTCGCACAGAGTTACTGCATTAGGACGTCTTTCAAGAACAGCGGTAATGAGCGACGGAGGCCCGGCCCGTCAGGACTGCAACGGACGATGTTCGATAACGGCGTATGGAACATGTTAATCTGAAATATGTATCATATAACAAAGGAGTCCAAGACTCCACCGATCCATTAATCTATTAAGTGCACAGAATAAAAACAGAAAAGAAACATGTTGTTAGTCTGTCACCCACATTACTGATCATACAGACAAATCATTAATTCAATTATTATATCGCTCTATTTGTATTCACGCTGTTTTTTTTTTCTTTCTTTTTTTCTTTCTTCTCTTCCTCGCCGTTCAGGCCCTCCATTTGTCCACCACGTCAAACAGCGTCTCGTTGCTGCCGACGTTGCCCGGAAAGACGACATAGGGCAGTCCCGGCCACTTGCTGGTGGGCTCGTCGCAGCGCCACAGCGGGACACCGGGTGCGGCCTGGCCGACGACGAGGGCGCGGCGGAAGCGCAGGGCCTTGGTGGCCATATCCGAAGACGTGATGCCGCCCTTGGCGATGACGTAGCGGGGCTGCACGGCGAGTGTCGTCAGAAAGTTGACGAGGGCGCGGGCGACGGTCGCCCCGATGTCGAGGGAGGCGGCCTCGTTCGTGCCCATCACGAGATCACGGGAGGTCATGACCAGCACGTCCTGGCCGCGGGCAATGTCACGCTCGGCGGTGGCGATGGCAGCCGCGACGGCAGCGGCAGACGACGCAGGGGAGGCCAGCAACTCATTGACGCTCAGGACAACGGTCGACAGGCGGTCCCCGGAGCGAGACGTGAGCACGCTGAGCTGGGCGGTCGTCTTGGGCACGTAGGAGCCGGCAATAATGAGGCCGCCAGGCGGCGTGGGTGCAGAAGGCGTCGCGCTCGGCGCGGCGAGCGCAGAAAACGGAAGGGGCTCGATGGGTGCAATGCCGAGTCGCGCCGACACGAACGCGGCGCCCGTGCGGAACAAGAACTTCTTGCCGGCCTGGCTGGCCGCCTGCATCAGGGCCAGCACGACGGCGTCGACGTCCTCCTCGGCGGCGGCGTTGATGGCAATGACGGTGCGCTTGCCGGAGGGCAGGTCGCGTAGCTGCTCATAGATGGCGGGCACACCGCCGACCCGAATGGTCTCGAGGCTGACGGAGGTGACGTCTTCAGGGCGGATGGCGCCCTTGCCCTTTTCGACGGCGTAATCCCGGAGATTCGAGCTGCGGTAGCCAAAGGTCGCATCTTTGGCAAACGGCGTCGCCGCCGCCGGCACCAGCTGGTTCGTCTCCGTGTCGGCCACGTAGTGCACGTCCCCGATCGTGTAGCGCCCGCCCTGCAGGAAAAACGGGCACAGCACCCACGCGTCGGCGGCGCCCAGCACACTCTCAACCGCCTCGGGCTCGAGCGGGAAGTGGCCCCGCAGTGTCGAGTCGCCGCGCAAGACCACCTCAAAGGGCCGGCCCGTGGCGTGCGAGGCCGCCTGCAGGTTGCGGCAGATGTCTTGGATGAGGGCGCGGGCGGGCTCCGGGTGCAGCGCGCGGCTGTTTGTCAAGATAAAGAAGCCGTAGTAGGGACTCGTCTTGGTGTTGCTGCGCACAAACTGGTCGGTGAGCGTCGCGACGTCCCAGACGGTGAGGACGGCGACGTCGTGGCAGGTCTGCGTGCCCGTGGGGTCGTCGTCGAGGGCGACCAGCAAAGGAATGGCGGCGGCGGAGGAGGTGGCCTTGCTTCGCTGCACGTCGAGGGCGGCCGTGACCTGGGCGCGGTAGCCAGAGGCCGCGGCCGGCAGCGGAGGCAGCGCCGCCAATGTGGATGTGAGATCGAGGGACATGGTGGGTGGGTGGTGGTGAGGGCCGGCGATGAGGGTGACGAGCGTGACGAGTGTGACGACAGTGGCGTTGAGACTGCTCTTCGAGCAAGAGATGCGTCGCTGCGTGCAGTTTAAGTGACGTGAGCTGCGCGTGAGGAGTCGACAAGTTGGAGAGCTTCGGCGGGGTCTTTCCCCGAGGACGGAGCGGCAGCTCCAACAGGCAGGAACGGGGCACCCACATTCGGCGATTCGTTAGTGGGTGGCATTTGGCGTTTTAGCGTGTTGGCGTGTTAGTGGTTTTACCGCTTTGGGGCGCGAGGGGCGCTGTTCCTGGTTGGTCCTGGCTGTCCACAGCGGTCGGCGTTTCGGTCTTTCGGCGCTTCAGTGTGTGGGCCGACCGTCCACTGCGGTAGTCCACTGAACGTTTCCCGTGATTATTCCGACCATCAACTACATTTCCCGTCGCCAAACAACAACGGGAAATCAAACAACACAACACCCCGTTGGCCGGCCGCGTTAGTTTCTTCACTTACACGTGGGTGCATGATTCAGTCAAGTGTCGGCGCCTCGTGGCTGTAATTGTAATTAATTCTCTTTGATTTTAGATTCAAAAACGAGGTGTTCTTGGCAGTTGGACTTCATGGTTTTGATTTTAATACTTTGATTTTGAATGATTTATTTGTATTATTGTCATTATTTGCCACACGTTCCGCTAATACGAAAACTGACTTGTCAACAAGTTGTAGACGTCGTTGGCCGACTCCGACCCAAAAGCCTCGTAGATGATCGTGTTGTTGAGGATGGGCATGCCGTCGCCAAACACGTCCTGGCCGCCGAGTGCTCCTGGCAGATCTGTATCCCACCGGGGGACGGGCACGGGCGGTCCTTGGAAGGCCGACACGAGCCCACCATCGCCCGGTGGCGGCATCATGTCGGTGTGCTGGTGATGCTGTTGGTGTTGTTGGAAGAGGGCGTGTTGGCTTTGGCTTTGGTTATGGCCGTGGTCGTCCAGGGAAAAGTCGTGCGAGCTGGTCATGTGTGGATCGTGCTCACTACTGTGCAAATCCAAACTCCTCTGATGGCCATGCTGGGCATTCTGGGGATGCTGGGGATGCATGGGCGTCTGGTTGGAATTCGGATGGTTCTGGATCTGGTCGCCCAGCGAAGATGCGGCTGAAGATGATGACCCCGAGTTGTTGCTGCTGCTGTTGTTGCTCATCGTATTGCTGTTTGTATTGCTGCCCGTTCCCAGCTGCAGCTCGGCCAGCATCTTTTCCAGGCCGGCCGCAATGTGGTACAACAAGTGCCGGTCCGACGTCACGGCGCTTTGCAGCAGCGCCACCATCCGCCGCAGCAGGTGCGCCACGTACGCCGACTCGACATTCAAGCCCATCACCCGGTTCCACTGCGCCGCCATCTTCATCAGAAACACCGACGCAAACGCAATCATCGTGTGCACGTACAGCGGCGTGCCCACGAGCGCGCGCCGCAGGTCGTCTTCTTCCAGCACAAACGTCAGGATGCTGGCGGCCGCCGAGATGCCCATGTTGGCAAACTCTTTCCGCTCCGTCGACAAGTGATCGCCATCTCGTAAACTCACGCCGCGGACGGCCAGCGAGTTGAGCTGCAGCTTGGCAAAGTAGCTATACAAAATAATGCCCTTGGGCGGGAACGTGCCAATATAGCGGCTGTTGGCCTGCCGCGCGTGCCAGCGCATGCGCCACTGGTCGATCTCGAGGTTGAACGTGCGGAGTTCGCCCAGGTCCGACTCGGCCAGCATCGCCATGGCCGGGCCGCCAGGCTGGTCTTTGTCCGCAGGATGACGCGGCGGATGGGTGGGTGGCCGGGACGGGATCCGTCTCTCCGAGAAGCGCCCATAAATCTTCGTCATAATCTGCATCAGGTTCACCTGCGAACAGATCCGCTGATCCAGTGCGTCTGCAAACGGCGACGCCAGAAACGTCTCGTGCTCCCGGATCTGCTGTGACTCGGCAATCATCGGCGGCCGCCCATACGCAATGCTAAAGTGGTGGTCGCACACGTACAACATGTACCACAACCGTGCTTTCAAGAAATGCTCCCGGTCGCCGTCGCCTTCCAGCGCGCGCGCAAACGACTGGTGGATGTTGAGCTCCGTCGCAATGCGGATCGCGTGGCCCGACAGCTTCCACGACACTTCCGACAACCAAAACGCCGCAATGCACAGCCCCCGCACGTCGTCCACCGAGTGGTACCGCGAGAACATGCTGGACGAGATGAGCGCCAGAAACTCGCGGTAGCACGTGTCAAACGTCGCCGCGCTCGTCGGGATGTGCAGCGCCGTGACGGTGAGGATCGTGGCCGTCAGCAGCTCCGACGACTTGCGCACCGACGCAAAGCTCGGGTGCGTCTGCTCGAGGCCGACCCAGAGGTAGTGGTTGAGCGTCGTGTGAAAGGTCTGGTACAGAGCTTCCGCCTCCACCTCGGAGATGACTCCCTTTGAAATAAAATCGTCCAGCGCGTCGTCCGGCCCGTCCCGCGGCGGCCGCACCATCTTGGCCCCGCTGCTGCGGATGTTGCGCAGCCGCGTCACTTCGTACAAACTGCCCATCGGCTCGTCCACCGCCACCGCGCCGCCGCCCGCCGCGTTCTCGTCTGCCGGCGTCGGCTCGAGAGAGTTCTCGCGCGTCATCGCCATGTGCGTGTTGTCCTCTCGTGTGGACAGCGATGTGGCCGCGGGACTAATGGTCTGTGTGGCCGTCGGGGCTGCTGAGTGTGTAGTTGAGTGTGTGACCATGGGCACGCTGGCGGCGTGTGTGCTGGAATGTGTTCCGTGGATGCTGCCCTGTGTCGCCTGTGGTGTGTCGGGCAACGGCACCGGCACCGGCACCGGCAACGCGGTCGACCGCGTCTGCAGCCCGTGCCGCACCAAGACGTCGATGCTCGCCTTCATTTGTTGGATCTCGCGACGCATCTCGTCCAGCGTCTGTGCGTATCGGCTGTCTCGGCCGTCTCGGCCGTGCGACCAGCCGTCGTCATCACCATCTCGGACGGACTGCGTCTCTTGGCATTCCCGCCGTTCTTTTTCCTGCCTCTCCTCCTGCCGCTCGCCCAACTCCCGCGCCCACTCCCCCATGACGCACTCCAGCCCGCGCCGGTGACAATGCCGGCACCGCACCTGCCCCGCCAACATCTCGCACTTCATCTTCTGCTTCTTGCATTCCGCACATGCCCGTGGCTTGCGCCCGGGGCCTTTTCCGCCGGGCTTCTTGATGCCGCCCGACGAGGCGACGCGCTTGCGGGCAGATGCGGCAGCGGCATTGTTTGGTGTTTGGTTGGGTTCCTCTGTTGAGTCAAAGGCGTCGGCCGTGGTATGCCGTGCCGGTGTAGCTGTCTCGACACCAGTAGAGACTGGTATTGGTGAGGGACCATGGGCATCGCCATCGCCGTCTTGTGCTGGCTGTGCCGGCTGTGATGGCCCTGAGTGCCCTGACTGCACTGACGGCCCTGATGGCGGGCCAGACAGAGTGCCTGACAGTGGCCTTGTTGGGGGACCTGCATTGACAGACGCAGGCACGGCCACGCTGATTCCGCCCTCCATCGTTGCTGTGTTGACACTCCACTTGTTGTCTGTGCAGGAGACAAAATACGGAAACGGGAAATCGGGATACTTTAGAGGACGGACGGACGAGCGGCAAACGCTGTTAGACAGACGAGGGCAGGAAATATCAAATTGCCAAAAAAAAAAAATCAAGTCGCGTGCATGCGCTTGCCGTTCCCGGCGTGAATGTTGCGTGTGTTGATGATCGGTTGGTGGTCGGATGAGGACCGGGGGACGGAGAAGGGTCGATTTCCCGCATTTCCCGTATTTTCCGGTCACACCTGGTGGCAACCCCAGTTTCTCCAAGTGTGGGGAGGGAGGACGCCAGGAGACTCCTTCCTCCTTCTGCATCCCTCTTTGTCGGGGGCCAGGCTAGGTTGTCCAAGCTAGTAAAAAACGACTAGAACAGGCAAAGACAAAAAGGAAACAACGCGGGCCAAGACCACCAAACGACGCCAAAGAACGGGCTAAGGTACGGAGAAGACAAGTGGAGACGGTCAAGGAAAGACGGCAACAAGGTCATAGAAAAGAGACAAGACTGAGGAAGAGGGCAGGTGAGAAGAAGACAGATTGAAATCAAAAAAATAAAGCAATACGAGCTCAGTAACAAAATAGAAATAATGCAGTCAGATGATACGGAGTAGAAGTCTACATGTGAAAGATGCGGGAATATGGTATTACCCTTCATTGCTTTCCACGAAGACATACACAAAATCATAGTAAAGTCAGATCAAATTACAGTATAGCTATCACTCGTTGCACAATGTTTTCAAGGAGAGAGCTTCATTCGATCTTTTCGACTCTTCTCGCTGACAACTATATACACACAAATATATACGCTGTTCTTCGCAACACACAGAGAGACCTAGATATCGTAGCGGAACTTTTGATCGTACGTGGCACGAACCTCGACGTGGCTGTCAGCCGGCGTCTTCTGGTCCAGGTCGCCCTCGAGCGCGGCATTGGCCTCGGACACGTCCAGGGCGTTGTTGGCGCGGCGCAGGGCCAGACTCAGGACGAAGGACGAGGCAATCGTCACGACCGTCAGCCCCAGGTTGACGCCCCAGGCGACGGTGTAGCGGGGGCCGGCCGACGACGGGTAGAGGTACGGCGTCCAGACCAGAGCCAAGTTGCCAATGGAGTTGTTCATGGCCAAGGCGATGGCGCGCGTCTTTTGCGGGCGCGAGGCAATGTTGGCCATCCAGGCGTTGGAGATCTGGAAGCAACCGTAGGTGCCGGGCAGCATCAAAAACAGAGCAAAGTAGCGGGCGGCGGTCTTGGTGGTGGCAATCGTGATAATGATCCCGACGAGGGCGGCAATGCTGGGGTAGATCATGTGCGGCGAGCGCTGGCTGGTGCGGTCCGAGTACCAGGTGTTGAAGAGACAGAAGAGGGCGGTGGCAATGTAGGGCGGCGCCGTGAGCAGCAGCGAGTTGATGGTGTTGAAGCCAAAGTTGGCGACGAGCGTGGGCAGGAAGTTGGTGAGCGACGCCACGGCCTGCACACAGAGCTGGCCGGCGATGCAGAGCCAGACGCGGTAGTCGCTGGCGGCAATCTGCAGACCCTGCTTCATGCCAATGTCCTCCTCCTCCTGGCCGGCGTCCTCGATGAGGCGCACCACACCCAGGGCCTTCTCCTCCTCGGTCAGCCACTTGGTCGTGGTCGGCCAGTCGGGGATGACAAAGGCGCAAATGGCCGCAAAGACGACGGTGGCGGCGCCCTCAATAATAAACAGCCAGCGCCAGCTGGCAATCTTGTTGTTCTTAAAGGCGGCAGCGATGCCCGCCGCAAACAGACCGCCGAACGCGCCCGACAGCATGGCGGCGCAGAAGAAGATGCCCAGACGCAGGCCCAGCTCCTTGCGCGTATACCAGCCGGAGAACAAAAAGGCGACGCCCACGAAAAAGGGCGCCTCGGCAATGCCCAAGAAGAAGCGGCAGGCCAGCAGGCCGCCAAAGTTCTGGACGCCGCCCGTGCTGCCGCTGACGATGCCCCAGGCAATCATGCACGCCGACAGGTAATAGGAGGGCCGCAGCATACTGAGGAGCATGTTGCTGGGCACCTGCATGAGAATGTAGCCGACAAAGGTCAGAGAGAGCACAACGTTGTACTCGACGCCCTTGAGGCCAAGGTCCTTTTCGAGGCCCTGAATGCGCGCCTGCGGGAGGGCGTTGCGGTCGATGTAGTTCATAATGTACATGATGATCTGAAGGAAGAGGGTTAGTGGTGGACGTTTGTCAAGTCAAGTAGGGTGCGTGAGACGCACCAAAATAGGAAGAAGACGAAAGTCAATCTTGCGCATCAACTTCTTCTCGCGCTCGATGCGCTCCTCCGGGCTCCAGGCGTTGACAAGGGCCAGGTAGTCCTGGGTATTGGCGCCAGCCGGCACAATGTCGTCGAGGTTGGCCATGATGGATGTGAAGGGGAGGAAGACAAATGAGAGAACGGGATGGTTTGGACACAGAAAGAGTGTGTTGAAGGCTGTCAATCGAGATGGAAAGAAACCTAAGAGATCACCACGTCTTTATACACTTGCTCGCTCGGCTATCAGATGTTCAGCCCGGAACTCATTGACAGACAAAACGACAAGCTCCCACGAAGAGCCGGGGCAGAGCGTGAGACAAGTGATGGCTGGTCTGTTTCCTGTCTGGGGCCCCGGATAAACAAACGAGGAAACATGGCATGCTCCGCAGAATCGACCACGAGGCATGCAGTGAGGTGAGGTGAGGAGACGTGCAACAATGAGACCGGGGGCAGAAGACCAAGAAGGGGGCAGACTAGGAGAATACAACGAAAACCCAGACATTTCCCGTAGCCAGCCATATCTACGGCCATGTGGTAGACAGAAAAAAGGAGGCTAGCCCAGACCGTCGCTGCCACCGCCTCACCACACCAGACGACAACTTGGAGTAATCTTGGCAGACACTGATACTAGTGCTCGGTTGGCCTTCGTACATACTACGGCTCGTCGTTTCCCTTACGGCTCTACTCAGTCCTCTCCAGTCCTCCAAAGTGGCATTTTCCCCATTGGCCTAAAGCCTTGCCGGCGGGCGTTGCGTGGAGATGCGTGAGCACCACAAAAGTCATGTTAGTGTCGTCGTAGCCACCCCCCTCGTCTCACCCCGTGGGGATTGGAGACGAGGATGGAGAATGGGGGAATTGGGAAGGAGAACAAGGGGAGAACAGGGGGGCGGGGGAGGAGAGATACCGGGGATGAAAGGGGGAAAAGAGAGAAAGCAACCCCGGGAAATCGGTGGGCACGCTCCGACAAGCAACAAGAAACGAGACTGCGGGCGGGGTGTGGAAGAAGTGGAAAAAGAGCGTTGGAAAGGGTGGGGACAGACAAGTGTTTTCCGTTTTGCCGCCGATGTTTTCTTTGATTTCCCAGTGGCGCACCACCGATTTCCCGGCACTAGCATGGCCTGCAACGGCCAACATCAGGACTGCAACGGCGCTTGCACGGCCATGCGGGCAATAGGCTGCTGTTCGCTCGTGCCATGTTCCCGGACCGTGCCATCGACGGCATCACGAGACCACTTGACGCCGTCAGACTGACGACGGGTGGCCATTGAGGTTGAAGGGGTCCGGGATATTTATATGATATACCGATTTCCCGGATCTCATTCCCGAGTGCGACCCGAAAAGCAGTCACATTACAGCATTGCACATGTCTTTTGACCAACCGACGCGCCTAGATGCGCAGATGTGACTCCATCAGCATCCACCCGGTCCTTTCTCTTGGTCCCTCTTCGTCCGCTTGGTCCCTCCTGGTCCCTCTTTCGGTCCCTTTTGCAGCGTCTGTGAGTGGATGAGACGGGCGACGGAGGGGTGACGCAGTCCGAGGACGGCGCTGCGTTGGAATATAATAAGAGTATAAGAGCGGCGTGCGTTGGAGATGAGGGGTTGAAGAAGACTCACTCGAACATCTCCAACACTCTTCACATTCTCTTCGACTTCAACTCTCCTGTACTCTCCTCGACTCTACTCCTCCTCTTCTTACACACTCCATCCTCCTTCACAACCACCCCCACCTCACACACACACACACAATGACGTCCCTTTCAACAAAACTCGCGGCGCTCGAGGAGGCCGGCAAGCCGATCCAGGTGGGCATCATCGGCGCGGGCAAGTTCGGATCCATGTTCATCTCGCAGGCACACCGCACGACGGGCCTGCGGCTGGCGGGTATCGCCGACTTGTCCAAGGACCGCGCGCTGTCCTCGCTGCAGCGCACGGGCTTCCCGGCGGAGAAGTACGACGCCACGGCCACCCTGACGATTGAGGAGGGCATCAAGGCCGGCAAGACGGCCATCACGACCGACTCGGCGGCGCTGATTGCCACGCCCGGCATCGACGTCATCCTCGAGGTCACGGGCAACCCGGCCGCGGGCATCCGCCACGCGCTGCTCTGCTGCGAGCACAAGAAGCACATTGTCATGATCAACGTCGAGGCGGACGTGCTCGCGGGCCCGCTGCTGGCGCGCAAGGCCAAAGAGGCCGGCATCATCTACTCGATGGCCTACGGCGACCAGCCCGCCCTGATTGCGGAGATGGTCGACTGGGCGCGCACGGCCGGTTTTGAAGTGGTGTGCGCCGGCAAGGGCACGAAGCACCTGCCCGAGTACCACTACTCGACGCCCGCCACGGTGTGGGACTATTACGGTTTTACGCAGGAGCAGCTGGCCACGGGCGACTTCAACCCGCAAATGTTCAACTCGTTCCTGGACGGCACCAAGTCGGCGCTCGAGATGGCGGCGGTGGCCAACGGCTGCGACCTGACGCCGCCCACCAAGGGTCTGCAGTTCCCGCCCTCGAGCGTGTGGGACCTGCCCGAGGTGCTCAAGCCCCAGGAGGCCGGCGGGCAATCCGAGCACAGCGGCACGGTCGAGGTCGTGTCGTGCATGGAAAAGGACGGCCGCTGGACGTTTAACCATTTGCGGTGGGGCGTGTACGTCGTGATCAAGGCGCCCGGCGAGTACCAGCGCGACTGCTTCAAGCAGTACGGCCTCAAGACGGACGAGTCCGGCTGGTATGCCGCGCAGTACAAGCCGTACCACCTGATTGGCCTCGAGCTCGGCGTGTCCGTCGCCACCATCATGACGCGCGGCGAGCCCACGGGCCAGACCAAGACGTGGGCGGGCGACGTCGTGGCCACGGCCAAGCGCGACCTCAAGGCGGGCGAGAAGCTGGACGGCGAGGGCGGCTTCATGGTGTACGGCAAGCTGATGCCGGCGGCGGCCTCGATTGCCATTGAGGGCCTGCCCATTGGCCTGGCGCACGGCATCGTGCTCAAGCGCGACGTCCAAAAGGACCAGGGCCTGAGCTGGGCGGACGTCGAGTACAGCGACAAGGCGCAGGCCGTGGCCGTGCGCAAGGAGATGGAGGCGCTGTTCCGCGCGGAGTTCGCGGCCAAGGCAAACGGCGTGAACGGTGTCAAGGCGAACGGTGTCAACGGCACCCACTAAGGGGTGGTGATGATGTCTTTGCTTTCCTGTCTCCTATTTGCTCCTTGTTTGGCACTGTTTAAGTTTGATTGCTGCATAGATTGAAAAGCGTCCACTGGGGGTCCAGTAGATTATCATAGAATGGAATGAATATAAGTACAATAAATATACATGATCAATATGTCAATAAAATAAGTCAATAAGTCAATATGTCGACAAATCAATAAACGTGACCATTGACACAAGAGTAAACAAAGAGGAAGAAGCATGGTTGGGCTGACTGAATGTTGTATGACGTAATTTACAGTGGACGTAGCGCCAGGGCCTCCACTGACAGTGGATGTTTGACGTTTCTCCAGGCCTGTCTGGAGCCTGGAGCCTGCCGCCCATGCTTTTTAGTGGGTTCGCAGCGGACTTGCAGCGGGCTTGCAGCGGGCTTGCAGCGGGTTCTCAGCGGGCTGCGTCGGTTTAGTGGGTTCGTGGGGGTTTGGCGGCCAGATCGCGAGCTATTCCCGCTAGCAAGGCCGAGGAAGCTGCGGGGCCCTGGGTGCTCTTCACCAATCAGCGGCGCCCTCACATGTGCTGATGCCCTTGTTCGCCGCCGCCGCCGCAGCCGCCATTGTCTGTTCGCTCCTTCCTTTTTTTTTGCTTCTGCCTCCTTCCGCTGCAGTGTAACGGACGACATAAGCTATCAGCGGAGCCGAGATAGACATTTTCCTCTTGTTCGTTTTCTTCATTTTCTCGCCGTGTTGTCTCATTTCTTCTTTCTTCGCCTCTTTTCTCTTTTCTCTTCTCTCCCTCTTCTTTCACCTAGAATGCCGCCAACCACGTAGGACAGCAGCATTGCCAATCTTTTGGCACTTTAGCTCTTTGCTTTTGGCCTGTCGCTCCTTCCTTCCTGTCGCGCCTTCCTTCCTATCGCACCTTCCTATCGGGTTACCTTACGCCCTTTCTTCCGCAACTCCCTCGATTGGGCGATACTCCTCACTTCCGACGGCACAGCCGTCCCCTTGGCACCTGCCACCTGCCATCTGCACCTGCACTGGCAGCCCGCTCCTGCCAATCCTGGTGCCTGCCGCCTTACATAGCTTCCCCGCTCTCCCGAGCTTGACTTCCGTCTAACAACACCCATCTCGACGTCCCAGTCAACCACGCTCTCCCTTCCACCCGCTCTACCGCACCGCACCGCGACCATGGTGCACGCGAGCGTCGTGGGCGCCGCAGCGGCCGGCGCGTCCCACGCACGGCCATCGTCCTCGTCCGCATTCCGGCCGCGTATGGCATCGCGCAGCTCCCAGGGCTCGTTCCACGCAGGCGACATCTTCCCTGTCTTTGACACAGCCGGCACCAGCAGCAGCAGCACGCCTGCACGGCGACCGTCCGTCGGCACAAAATACCACACGTTCCCGACGCCAGCAGCCGGTGCTGAGATCGCTGCAGTTCCCAAGAAACAAGCGCTTCTGGCAGCGGCACCACCGCTGTCACCACCGAACGAACACGATGGCTATGACGACCGCGACCACGACCACGAACACACCGACAGAGACGACCGCCGCCGTTCGTCGTCCCGCGCGCCCTCCGACCGCTCTTCCTCCCACAGCCCCCGCGCCGCTCGCCACGCGACGCCGTTGCCCGTCCGCCAGCTCGGCCTGCTGGCCCTCTTGAGTCTGGCCGAGCAGACCGCCCTCAACTCCATCGGGCCCTATCTGCCCACCATGGTCGAGTCGTTTGCCGAGATCCCCGCTGGCGAAATGGGCCTCTACGTCGGCGTGCTGGCCTCGACGTTTGCGCTCGCCCAGCTCGCCACCAACCTGTTTTGGGGCTACCTGTCAGACGCCATCGGCCGCAAGCCCGTCATGCTCTTGGGGTCGTTTTTGCTCATGCTCTGCTTCTGCGCCTTTGGCTTCTGCACCCGCTACTGGCAGGTCGTCGTCGTCCACATCGCCATGGGTTTGTTGAACGGCAACGCGGCCGTCGTGCCCACCTGTCTCGGCGAAGTCACCGACCGCACCAACCAGAGCAGCGCCTTCACGTGGCTGCCCGTCGTGTACTCGCTGGGGTCCATTACAGGCCCTGCACTGGGCGGGCTGCTGGTGCGCGCGCCGCGCAGCCGCGGCGACGGCACGCCGTATTTTGACGGGACCTACCCGTTTCTGGCGCCGAACGTGGCGAGCGCTGCCCTCCTGGGGCTGACCGTGGTGGTGCTGGGCATCTGGTTCGACGAGACCCTGGACCGCTGCGACCGCCGGACGCTGCCGGCGGGGCTGGTGTGGATCGACGAGCTGTGGGCGTGGTGTTGTTCTTTGGCGTCGTCGGAGCAGGCGAAGTCGTCAGAGACGGCCAGCGACGAAGAGGGCTCGCCCAGCAACACCGAGACCAGTCCCCTCCTCAGCAGCAGTCCCTCCGAGGACGCGACACAAGGTGGCGACGCTGACGATGACGACGGCGATGACGGCGACGACGACAGCGCCACCAAGCTGCCCTTGAAAAAGACGGCCCTCCTGAAACAGCTGCTCAACCACAAGACGGTCTTGCTGCTCCTCACGTATCTCGTCTTCCAGCTGTCCAACATTAGCTTCAACAGCCTGTACCCCATCTTTTCGGCCGGACCCCTGCCCACGGGCCGCGAACTCCCGCCCGGCATGATCGGTTTGCTCTTGTCCTTTGCCGGCGCCGCCACCATTGTCTTCCAGGTCACCGCCTTCCAGCCCGTCAAGTCGAAGCTCGGCAACCTCGGCACGTACCGTGGCGCTCTGTTTGGTCTGGCCGTCAGCATGCTCGCCATGCCGTGGGTGCCCGCGGCGCAAGAGGGCCGCGAATGGCAGCTCCACCTCCAAATGGGTTCGGTCCTCGTCTTCAAGAACATTTGCGCCGTCGGCGGCCTGTCTAGCGTCATGCTGCTCATCAACAACTCGGCGCCCTCGAACGAGACGTTGGGCACGCTGAACGGCATCGCGCAAACGTTGTCGGCCGCCGGCCGCAGCGTCGGTCCTTTCCTGTCGGGCGCCTTGTTCTCGCTGTCGACGCGCATCCAGCGCCCCGCGCGCGGCGAACTGCTCGCCTGGTGCGTGTTTGGTGGCGTGGCCGGCCTGGGGTGGCTGCTGAGTCTGGTGATCAACGGCCGCGGGCTGGAGAGTGCCGACTGGGAGGGTGAGGACGAGGGGGAGGAGGACGACGGGGCCGACGAAGAATCGGCATGAAGGAAAAACGGATCTATTAACGACGTAATGACTGTTTTTGGATATCTGCGACATATACAAGACTCCTGTTTTGAATATTCATTGTTGATTTTTTTTTAGATACTTTCTAGCGATTTGGCGTTATCATATTGGGCGGGCGTTCATGGATACAATCTATCTTATTTTTCTCGCTTTACCTACAAGTTGTATCACACCTACAAGCTATCTCTACGATACAGCGAATATTCTGCAAATTGCCAATGAGGTCTCAAATGTCTCAAGAGTTCACTTGTACGATGGACGTGGTCCACGATGGTCCACACGAACCGATGCACAAGCGATGCATGATCCATGACTCGACTCCACCATCTCCACTCTCAACAGCCTTTCCCCGTCTTCCACCTCCACTTTCTACCACTTTCTGCCACTTTTTACCGGCGTGCCGCCTTTAAAGTCTCGGCTACTGGTGCTCGCCGCCACAACAAACACACGAAGCCTGTTCTTCCGACTTCCGGACGTGTAGCTCAGTGGTAGAGCGAGGGATTGCAGATCCCTAGGTCGGGGTTTCGAATACCCCCGGGTCCTAAAAAGAGGATGAACAACGGCTTGTTTTTTTGGGTTTTCTTTTTTTTACAATTCCCGTAAACGTCTTTTTGCTCTTTTTATTCAAGCTATTTTTCATTCAATTGAAATTGAATGCCTTCAGTTTTGGAATTGATTTACGGTGACTTCCTATCATCTTTACGATGCAAGTCATCGAATGGGCTTTGTTTTATGACTGTAGTATTTTTTCATGTTTATTTATTTTATTTTTACATCTTAATATTACGAAAAATGAAGAAACAGAAACAGAAAAAAGACTTTATTTCTATTTTTAATTTATTTGTACCCTTTTTAAGTAACGTTATTTGCAAAGAATTCACAATTCATTTAACACATCGTTTCGCAACACTCGTGCCTCACCACTCTCACCTTGACCTCTTAATCTGCCCAATCCGATAAACCTCGCTGTCTCTCACCTCTCACTCCTCCCTGCCCCCTCCACATCCGCGCCCCTCTTCAGCCTCTCGTCCTTTCGTCCTTTGTACAGCCGCTCGTACAGATAGGAGACGCAGGCACAGACGCAGACGCAACCTAGACACATTCGGTACAGTCACGGTCCGTCTTTTCTGCGGCTACCGCTCACTTAAGCGCCGTTCACACCCTTCTGCTCCTCCTGCCCTTTCCCATCATCGCCTGTTCCTTGCCCGTTCCTGCATCGCGGCTCTCCCGTTCAGCCTCACGGTTTCGAGGACCCAACCATAATCGCAGGACCCCTTTCTTCGACGTCCGACGCGCTTCTGACACGTTTTTATTTCCTCCTCATGTTTCTGACGTTTCTTTTGTTTGTCATGTTGTCTGATGTTCTGTGTTCTGATTTTTACAGGGAAGTGGGAAGCCGGCCGGCAAAGGATATATTTGTGAGGGCGGATACGAAAAAAGGCATGTGATCCTGCATGGGAATCTCATCCTCGTTGCAAAATCTGCCTCTTGCTCTGACACTCAGACACAGAAACTTGGCCTTTTCTGGCATTGCTGACGGTTTTTTCTCCCGGATTCTCCTGCGGTCCAGCCCTCGCTCGTAAGATAACGCGTCATATTCCTGCAGCAAATGGCGGCTGTCGGTAGGTGCGCTGTATCCACTGGACCATGAGCCGGCCAAGCGCTGTATTTGGCGTATGGTGCCCTGGAAATCCTGGAAAGGCCTGGGCCGGTAGACATGTCGTGCACTGCCAGGGGTTCGCTCTTTCCTTCCCTACATACGATGTGTCGCTCCTTCCGGGCCACCCATTTCTTGGCTGCCCGGGTTCCCTCCCTCTTTCCCCAGGCGCCTTCCGTCCCGTCCCATTGGCCCTGCCCGTGCCGCACTTCTGTACGTCTGCACGTCCTTGCTGCATGGTGCGACTGTCCTGCGACTGTCCTGCAGCCTTTATCAAATCTTAATTTCCCACGTCCTCCATTGCCGTCGCCGGGCTCGTCATTTGACACTCGTCCCGCTTGCTCTTCCTTTCCTGTTTTGTCCTCTGCATCAGAAGTTAGATTCAGCCCTACCTAGGGCTGACGAGCATTGGGAAATGAAGGATGACGACGATGTTCGTTGTTCGTTTGATCTCGGCTCGACTTCGCTATCGGTTTTCGGGTTCCCCTTACAAGACCTGTTTTGCGACAACAAGGCACGCCCAGTCTGCCTTATTTTTCTCCTCTACTCCGTCTGATCGGGTTCCGTCTTCGACACACGTCGTCGGCGCCATTACGTCGGCCGGCGGCCATCTGTTTACCCGTATCGGCGCATCGAGCACTTTGCAACATTCGGTTTTCTTTGGGCACCGCCTCAAGTGCTGACCTTGTGACCCTGATCTTTCTATTTTCTCTCGACGTTTCCCTTTTCTCTCTCTTTTTCTTCTCCTCTCCTCTCCTACATTTGTGCATTTTCAGTTAGCCTCATGGCTTGTGCTCACGGGTCCCGGCATGCGCATCATCACTAAAATCTCACCATTGTCGTTTTGTCCCTCTCTTTGTCCCTTTTCTCTCTTTCCTTTCGCAGTTCGGGTCCTTCTCTTTTCCCTCTCTGTTTTTTTTTCTTTCTCTGTCAGTTCCTACCCCTGCCAACTTGCACTGCAACCCTCCGCATTGCCACTGCTCCTGCACAGCATCGTGGTGGCTGTCCTTTCGTTATGTCCATTTTCTGTTCTGGTCCTCTCGGATTTGACATACTCCGAGTCCCACGAACGTAATATTCGTCATCTTCTATGCTGCGGATCCTCCATATTTTGTCCCCCCAATTGTACACCGCACGTCGTACTCGCTCCTCTTCCGCGTTTCCCCTTCCGCGCTCCTCGTTTCTATCTTTTCTCCTTGTCTGCGCCGCACTGAATCCCAGCAACCCGGCTCACATGCCCGCGGAAGGATTTCCACAGTGCCCTTGCGCCCTGTTCGAACAGCCCAAACGTGCCCCAGAAAAGAAGGAAAACGAAACAAGCGACAGAAACAGAGGAAATCACGCTTAGTTACATCGCCCACGCCAAGTGGTTGGATGCACCAGATCCAACGTGGCAGCCTCCCCTGTCCATTTCAGTGCCGTGCTGCCCCTTCGTGCCCCTTCAAGTCTTTTTAAACGCCCAAGGACGTGGCTTGACGGTTTCCGATAAGCCCCGTTTGTTGTTCGTTGTTTCTGACGCCGTTGCTTTCTGTCTTTCTGTCCCTGTACCCAAACGTGCTAAACGCCCCTCAACTCCAAATCCTTTTGCAACGTTCAATGTCCAAACACAAAACACAAATACAAATTAGGCATTAGTTTCTTGTCGTAGTTCCCCGCAGTCATCGCCACAGACAGCCCGAAGCCACCGAAGCCATCCGAAGGACCCTGAAACGGGCCCAGAACGTCCAAAATGATTACACAATCGTGCGCGTCCCGCTACAGATCCTAAAGATCAGACCCCAAAGTGCAAATACGGTCCACTCATAGCAAACAAAAAAACGCACTGGTGCGAGGCAGCGCATATACTTTCCCAACGCAGAGAGCTTGGGCGGCTTCGAGGGGCAACTTTTCACGACAATTTGTTCGTTTTGACATTCATTTCCCTCGCAGTTCGTCTACTTTGACCACCGTTTGGTCACATTGCAGGCCATTCTATGTGCTGTTCCCCGAGTCCCGTCTATTTTCTCGTTGGCCAAAACTGCCTGCTCTCACCAATGTTTAATCATCACGGCATAAACGTGCAGGTCACTCTTATTAGTGGCCATCGTATTTCTCGTAGGATTCCATGTCCACTATCGGTATTTGTGTTCTTTATTTTGCCTCCACCGTCTGTTCTTCGACTCCGCAAGCGATGCTCGGCGAAGTAACCTTGACGGAAGAACAGGCAAAGCTCATTCAGCACCATCGTTAAAACTTCCTAAATAGGTAGAAAGCCGTCTGACGCACACAAAAATCTCGTCAAAATCATCAGACAGAATCAAGAAACCAGAAGTTAACGCAACATACGACGAGATATTTCTAGTTTTTCTCTCTCAGCTGTCTAAATCCGCCTTTGTAAACGCCGTCCTCGTGCGGGTGACCCCGCCGCGTGTGTCGTCAGCATGAGAAAGCCGTTGACAGATGTGAGGAAGAGAGATGTAGAGAGAGACGCGGAATTTCCGCCCTCTCTTCACCCTCAGCCTTCGCACCCTTTCGAATGCAGTTTCCCCTTGTACCTGCGCTTGGCTTTGCCGCTATGGCGTTCTTGGGCCGCCCACATCTCTCATCTCGATCACCACCGTTTCTGCCACAGCTGCAGCAATTCTCACCACAAAACTTCGTGTAAGATCTGAGATCGGCCCTGATTGGCCAATACACGCGGCCGTTGCATAGATGATACCCCCTCTTCCCACTTTCTTGCCTCTTTCTCTCGTGCTCACCGTCTCCCGGAGCATGGACCATTCCACACGCCCCTTCTCTTCCACGTAGCTGGGAAAAAGGAAGGGTGAGATTCGGTATTTTCTTTCCTTCCCCTTCTTACTTAAATATTTTTTTTCTGTCCCATTTCGTCTTCGTTCTAAACTCTTTCCTCTTCATCATCCTCCTTCTGCCTCTTCACCCCACGCATCGCCTTTGATTCTGTTACGCCCCCCTGCCTATTCCACTCTGAGCCAGCCTCCAGCCTAAAAAAGAGCTTGCTCACATTCTCGTTTTCGAAAGAAAATAAAATAAAATAACCACAGCGAAAACAACTAGACCGGCCCGGACCTGCTATTTCAGCCCTTTTCCTCTTATGCCTTCTTACCCAACTCCATATTACTTTCTGCCGTGAGCATAGTCAAAGACTACACACGACGTCAACGCCCCTCCCTCTCCTTACCTCGCACCTCCCCTCCAAGTCATCAAACTACCTTCGTCCCATTCTTTTTCTTCACCCTTACGAGAGACATCGTCGAGCCAAGCAGCTTCGACGAAACATATAACAATGGACAAGAACGCCTCCCCCATCCTCGGACTGGTGTTCGACAATTGTCAACACGCCTTCCGCTTCCTCACGCAGTCCATCGCTTCTTCCTTTTCTTCTATTCGCTCTTTCTGTTCCTTTTTTGTTCTTGCCATATTCCATTCTCTGAACTTTTTTTAGATCCGTTCTTCTGTTTCTGTTTCTTCTCCCCTCGTTATTGTCGTTCTCGTTTTCATCTGCATAGCGGTTTTGCTTTTCTATTACGGCTACATCACGTCGTCGTTTGCTTCCACTTGCCCCTTGATTCCATTGTGGCTTTTTTGTCCCTAATACTTCGTTTCTTATTTTGTTGCATCATTCTTTCTTCACCTGCTTTTGCTTTCCAGCTTCACCGCGTCCTTTTACATCCCAATCCTCGGTCCCAACCGTCTGGGCGTGAGAAGCCAAAGATATCCAGAGCACGGCAGCCCACGATCCACATCCAGGATTCACAATCTACCCCGTGTCGCCCACTTCATCCCAGACGATCCTAACCACCAAGATACCCACGACTCCACATCCAACCGACTCCTCCTCGACTTAGACTCAGGTCATGTCTTCCTCACGGTCCAGCAAGTCCGGTGGCTCTGGTAGCTCCCACACCGGCGGCCGGAAGACCAGAACATCACATGTATGTCAAGCACCTCGCAGATATTTACTCTTGTCCACGTCCTGACCTCTACCCCGCCAGAAAACAATCAAACAGCTCATCGACTCCCTCACCACCCACCGCGTCAACACCCTCACCGAGCTCCGCCGCATCGAGCAGGTCGCCGCCGCCTGCGACAACGAGGCCGACGCCCGCGCCTTCCAGGAACCCATGACCGCCGCCTGGCTTCACTATGTCAACAGCAACCAGTTCCTGACCGAGCTGCGCGGGCTCACACCCAACTACCCGTTCAGCGGCGACATCTTGGCCGACGCTCAGCAGCGCGTCTTGGGGGACCCGCTGTCCAATCGCAGCTGGAACATGGCCTGGCTGTGCCTCTCAAAAATCCGCGACGACGGGCTCATCCCGCTGTACGCCGTGGCCGAGGCGAACAAGCCGGAGATGTGGGGAGCCTACGATACCGAGACCGAAACGGTGTACCAGCCACAGCCCGAAGAGTGCGCGCAGCTGGCGCAGTGCTTCGAGTACGAGTGGACGCAGGCGGTGACGACGCTGCTGCGGCACTGGCCGACGCCGCCGACGTGGTATTGAGGGAGAGGTGTCGCGAAGGAGACGGCGAGACGGCCAGGGCCGTAGATCGGCCAACGTGTCGTTTGCTCCGCTGCTTCGATAGTTGGGTGTTGTGTTTTAATGTTCTTGCTCTTTATTTCAGCATCAACGTGGCGCGTCTGTCGTGGATAGGCATCGTTTGGCATCGGTTTTGAGTAGCATCTCTCAGAGCGGCGTTGTCAAAGTATGGGTTGGAGTTGTGTCGTTCAGCGTGGCGCTTTGGGTTTGTACTGGGTCGGGTTCGGGCTCCTGGGATTTGTTTCGTTGCTTTCGTTCTTTGTGTTTTTCGTCTTTGGTGCTTCTCTTGCTTTTCTTGGTTATTTCGTTTCGGATTCAAATGGCGTCAGCGTTGGATAAACTTTGGGATGGGGTGAGCATTGCCGTGGTCAAGCATACGCAGCACAGACAGACGTGGTAGGCTGGACCTACCATACAAATACAGCACAACATTGACCTTCATATCTCTCTGGGACACAAGGTGGCACCTTGTGAATGCTGCGCTTTTTAGGAAAGTCCTGGTTGTTGTTGTTTAGAGTCAGATGATTGTCTTCCTGCTGCCTTGTTTATTGTTCACTCCTTTATTTATTTTTGAGATCGAGCTGATGGTGTAAATTTCGTAACAGCACGATCTCGATTAAACTTAGATGGAGCTCATGGGTGTCCATTTCGTAAAATCCTATACCTGATAGCCCAGTAACATAGTTATGAATGAAAGATATTTTTTAATTTTAATTATAATCTTTTTTATTCTTAATAACTTTTCAAGTTTAATAATAAACATAAGGTAGCCACGTCTACCCTGCCCCCGGCCCAGCTGCGTTTCTGCCGCCGTATGCCAGAGGGCCACAATATCAGGGTCCGGCTTAAACAGACCTGGCATAATAAGACGCGTCCGTGGATCGGGGCCCGGTGAGAGATCATTTGGAACGTGTGTTAGGATTGGGACCGAGGATTGGAAAATGGCTTAAAATTAAAGTTTGATTTATTTGAAAATTTAAAAGCAAAAGGGGAATCTATGTATGCCGCGTCTAAAAGTCTAGCCATCTACTACTACTGCAGCTCGTTCACCGTCTATGGTATTATGGTGGAAGAGAACAAAATAAAAGAAATGTACGACGTACAACAACAGCCATCGATATAAATCAACAAAACCACCTGCATTACCCGTCGACTCACCTCTCTGTTTACTGACACACCTTCCCCTCGTCTACTTCTTCTCCACCTTCTCCTTGCTCGGCCAGACCAGCCACGCCACGGCAATGGCCAGCTTGAGGGCAGCGGCAATCCACAGCGCCCCCGGCATTCCCGCCCGGCTACGCTGCAGCCAGCCGCCGGCAATGCCACCAACGAGCGTCAGGACGGCGGCGGCGACGCGGCGGTTGCGCTTGGCGTTGGTGCGGATGGGCGCAAACAGCTTGGGGTCCGAAAACAGGTCGCAGTACAGCGAGGTCAAGACGTTGGTGGGTACCTCGCCATAGCCGAGGACGCGGCTGGTGTAGATCTGGCCGCCGAACTGGAAGGCGAGCAGGGCAATGGGGCACAGGACGACAAAGTCGTTGGCCTGGGCCTCGCGGATGGCGGACTCGGCGAGGGTGCTGAGGCGGGCGTCGGCAAAGGCGGGAATGACGGCGGCCTCGGCGAGGGCGGCGGCGATGATGACCAAAACAGCCTGGAGGAAGCAGGATGCAAACAAGATGACCTTGCGCTGCTGGGACGAGCCGGCCGGGCCCACGCGGCGGAACTGCGAGAACGCAAAGGCGCCAAACTGGAAGCAGGCGATGGACACCAGGGCCTTGAGCCAGAGGCGCGGCTGGGCGGCGGGCAGGTGGGAGGCGCCGAGGGCAAGGAAGATGGTGTTGCCTGTCTGCATGCTGACAAAGACGCCGGCGGCGTTGAAGGCGACGCTGTCGGAGAGGCCCGACACAAGGCAGTAGAGCAAGAGGGGCACGTAGGCATAGGTGCCGTCGATCTCGTCCCGGAGAGAGGAGGAGGTCGAAGGGGATGCGCTCTTCGGGGTGTCCTTCTGGGCGTCGGTCGGAGAGCTCGCCTCGAGATCGGCGGCAGTCGGGCCGGGCGCCGTGACGGGCGCTGGCAGCTTGTCGCCCATTGCGTGGGAGGTGGTACGAGGAGTCTTTCGGAACGGGAGGTTGTGAGGTCGGTCGTGTCAGGTAAGCACGTGTGCACGGCAGGGTAATTGGAGGTCGTTTTAGATAACGGTCGTTCTGTGGTTGAATGCGTTCGGGGGAAAAAAGGTGGAAAGGAGTGTGCGACGGAAGAAAAAAGGAGAGTCAACAAAGATTTAAAGGAGCGAAAAAATTGCCGAGGAAAAACAGAGAAAAAGAAAATGTCGCAACGAAGGAGTCATTTCATGGAAATAGCATCAATTTTTTTTTCCTCTTCTCGCATTCGCTTATCCCAAGGAGTCTAGAGCGGCGATTTCGCATTGCAGCGCGAGGTCACATGACATGACGTGACGATCTTATGCGTGTTTTGTTATCTTAGGGGCTCCGTTCAGCGGCCGCTAACCTTCCCCCCCCGGCCTTCACTAAACTTAATCCTTCGCCAAGTCCCTGCACAAGACTTCCCCTGAACCAATGGCACCAAACCCAATTGCCGACGTCGTCAACAACGACATTGAAAACATCAACAGTCCTCCCACCTACTTTCCCACCTCCCAATCCGCGAGGAAGCGCGCCGACACCTTGCGACCGTTGAGCCCGGCGACGCCGACGGTGATGGCCTGTCCCGGCAGGAGGTCGAACATGTTGTCCTCCCAGCGCGGCTCGAAGCTGTCGTGGGCCTCGGTGCCGTCGTAGACGGGCTCGAGCCAGACGCCCTTGAGCGGCTGGTTGGCGACGACGGTGACGTGGGCGTCGATCGCCCCTTCCTTTGCGTCTTTGGCACCGACATGGACCACCGCCACATCCAGCTTCGTGTCGTTGGGCCACTCGAGGTAGCGGTACGGCTCCGGCCAGTCGACGTGCCGGGCGACGACCTTGCCTGAGGCATCCTTGAGGGCCACCTCAAGCACGACGAGGCTGTCCTTGTCCCACGACGGCTGCGCGGCCAGCGTGCCGAGCTCGGTGTTCTGGCCGGGCGGCAGGGTGACGGCGCGCTCGGCGTAGGCGGGGGGCAGGGCGGTCCACGTGTCGGCCCAGAAGTCGTACGCCTGGAGGGCGAGCGTGTACTCGGCCGATGACGCCGTCGTGTTGTGCGCAAAGATGGCAAAGGACGGCGGCGCCGACGCGGCACGCGGGTTGTCCTCGTCGACAAACCGCGAGCCGGGCGTGCGCTCCGCGGCCACGGAGATGGGAGCATAGGCGCGGCGCACGGTGTACCACGACGGCTTGGGCCGCACAAAGTAGTCGACGAGCGACCAGGACGTGCAGGGGTAGTCGTCGTTGAGCTGCCAGATGAGGGCGCCGGCGCAGCGCGCTCTGCTCACCCCGGACTCGGTCCGTCCCCCAAACATGCGCTTCCAGTCGCGGAGGGCGTAGCCGTACGCCTCGGACTGCATTAGCTGCGAGGAATAGGCAAAGTTGGTCAGGGACGCCATGTCGTACCGAAAGTTCTCGGCCAGGTAGCGCGCGATGCGCGTGTGGGCGCCGTGGCCCTTGTTGTGGCAGTCGATCAGACGCGATTGGGGGTGCCTCCCCTCGCCTTTCCTGCCGGTGGGCGGCGCAAAGTAGTCCATGGTGCGCTGCACGGGAAAGCCGTGCATGCCAAACTCGGACACGAACCGGCCGGCCAGCTGCTTGTACTCTTGGTAGGGTCTCTGCTCGCCGTGCCACACGGACCACTGGTGCACGTCGCCGCGCGTCAGGTTGTTGGCCTCTAGGCCACCGGGGCTCCAGGGCGAGTTGGCCCAATACACGACCTCGGGGCACAGACGGGCGGCGAGTTTCGGCAGGATCTCGAGGTAGATGGTGCGCTGTGGGAAGGCGCCGCCCGCCGGGAAGGGTCCGCGCGTGTCACCGTGGTCGTAGTCTACCTTGTCCCAGTCCAGCAGCATAAAGTCCTCGTTGCCGCCGCACAGGAGGGCCAGGGACGCGCGGCTGCGCAAGCGTACGGTCTGGGCCTCGGCCTCCCGCGCAAAGGACCGGAGGAACGAGCCGTGGACGGGCAGGTTGGTGCAGGCAAAGCCGTAGTCGTGCCATACCAGCAGGCCCAGCTCGTCGCAGGCATCGAAAAAGTCGTCGTGCTCGTAGATGCCGCCGCCCCAGACGCGCAGCATGTTCATGTGGGCGTCGCGGGCGTTGCGGACCCAGTCGTAGTAGCGTTTCCTCGACACGGTGGGCAGCAGCGTGTCGGCGGGGATCCAGTTGCCGCCCTGGGCAAAGATGTCGCGGCCGTTGACGCGGAACATGAACGTCGAGCCCGGTTCGCCGTCGGCCAGCGGCTCCTGGGCGACGGTGATGGTGCGGACGCCGAAGCGGGTCGACGTCTTGTCCTGGCCGTTGGCGAGCGTGACCTCGAGCGCGTGTAGGTGCTGCTCGCCTTGGCCGTTGGGCCACCACAGCTGGGGATCTTTGAGGTCGAACGTGGCGGTGGAGGACGCGGATGTTCCATGGAAGGAGACCGTGGAAGTGGCAATCTCTTTGCCGGATGGGTCGACGAGGCGCACGTCGGCCGTCTGCTCGCCGCCCGCCGCCACGATGGAGACCGTGGCGGCCACCGTCGCCGACGAGTGGTCCGCGGCGACCTTGGTCGTCCGCACGTGCACATTGTCGATGCGCGCCGCGTACGCGTCCAGGTAGACGGGCAGGTACGGCCCTGCCGTCACCACAATGGGCCCCCAGTCCCAGCCCCAGTGGTACTGGGCCTTGCGGATGTGGTTGCGCCGCGCGTCGCGGAACAGCGCCGGCCGCACGCCGTACTGCGCTTCGAGCTGGGCGCCTCTCTTGTACGGGCTCTCAAACAGGATGTGCAGCACATTGTCCTGCCCGGCTGGCTTCAGCTTGTCCTTGACAGGAACTCGCTCCGGCAAAAACATGTTGTCGCTCGTCAGCAGCGGCGTGCCGTTGAGCGTCACCGTGGCAAAGGTGTCGAGGCCGTCAAAGACGAGGTCAATCTCGCCGTCGGTCGACGACGACAAGGAGGGGAATGTGGCCTGATACTCCCAGTCGGCATGGCCGGCCCACTGCGTCAGCCGCTCGTTTTCGCCAATATTGACGTCTGGGAGCACGCCGGCCGTCTGCAGTTCCATCTGCACGACCGACGGGAACGATGCGACGTCGGTCCAGTTGGCGAGGGACGGTGTCTCGGCCGCAATCTTGACGGCCTCGTCGTGGTCGTTGGTGCTGGCTAGGCGCCACTGCCACGCCGTGACGTCGGTTCTGGTCCGGGCCATGATGTCCTTTTGGTGGTCTTTGTTGATATGGTGATGATGCTCGTGGTGACCTTGGAGACAGGACAGCAATACGTGCTTTTCAGTCAGAACAAAAGAAAAAGGAATAATGGTAGAATATCTACAATATAAAGATACTGTAAAAAGACCAACAAATGCTGCTGGGGACATCCGTCGAACAAAAAAAGCCTCTCCGATCACCGCCAGGAATTACAAATCGGGACATCCTGTCGTCGTCTCGCCTTCTCAACCAGCTCCGCATCACGGATAAGGGGTCCTGCGGGGTAGCTCCGAGGATTTGCTTTATTTTATTTTATCTTTTCCATTTTCTTGTTGTTTTGCTCTTTGCATCCTCTTCTTGCTCCACAGATATGCCTCCGACGACGCCGATGTGGTGCAGTTCAAGCCGTCAAGACGCGTTTTGAATATCCGTCCTTTTCTCAGTCTTCCCCGCACTGCACATCAAATGACGTTTTTGTCTATAAGGGGTGTGAGGTGTCATAGTGGTAGGTCGAGCCAAGTCTGGTTACAATTCCACTTCTTTTGAGCTGGTACAAGTGACAAGTCCATGTGATGCATCATGCATCGCATCGGCTCCATTGTTGACATCGGACTGTCGGATCGCGCCCAACCGACGCCAAATGCTACAGGGCGGTCCAGGGCTTGCAGGTGCAGGGTTCCCCGCCCTGGCTAGCGGAGGTTTAGCACCAAACTAGCGCTTCCACACATGTGCACCCTCCCGTGTAAGTCGGCAAAAACGTTGGAAAAGAAGCTCACAGCTGCACAGCTCCAAGACTCACGACTTCAACCGACGTGTTTTGTTTACACAGTTTCTTTTGCAGCTCATCTGTCTATTTCTTATCGATAGTACGCCTACTCATCTGTTTACTCCACAGTCAACGGCGCACCGCCCTTGTCGGCGGACGCCAGCAGGGCCTCCAGGATGGCCAGGTCCTTCAAGGCCTGCTGCGGGCTCTGGCGCGGGTCGACGACGCCCGTGGTCAGGCTGGCACCAAAGGCCACGATCTCGGGCTTGACGCCGGCGGAGAAGGTAAACTCTTTTGTGTCCTCCTTCTTGTCGCCACCGCTCTCCTCTACCCAGCTGCTCGTGACGGCCGTCGGCGTCAGCGTCACGGCGCCGCGCGTCGTCACCACCTCAATCTCAAAGGCCGACTTGAACTCGGTACCAAAGGACACGCAAAACGTGCCGAGGGCGCCCTTGTCGGTAGTCAGAATGGCCTGGACCGTGTCGACGGGCGCCAGCTTGGGCTGCAGCAGCGTCGTAAAGGCAGCCACCTTGGCGATGTCGTGTCTCTCCGCGGTCGCGCCCAGGAGGTAGCGCAGACCGGCCACAAAGTGCACGCCGCCGTCGAGCAAGAACCCACCCTGGTACGCGGGCACCTTGCGCCACTCCGTGTTGAAGAACTTGTCGTCGTCGCCAATCAGCGTGTTCATCTTCATGCTAAACGTCGTGACGGCGCCGCCGACCTGGCGCACGCGCTCGGCCGCGTGCAGGATCACTTCGAGAAAGCGGAAGTTCTCGGCAACGCCCCAGATGGGCTTTCCAGGGACGCAGTGCTCTCTGATCAATGCCGTTGCGGCCTGCACATCCTTGGCGATCGGCTTCTCGCTCAGAACGTGCTTGCCGGCTGCGAGGGCCTGCGTGACAACGGCCGGCTGCACCAGGATGGGCAGCGAGACGACGACGGCGGCAATGTCGGCGCGTGCCAGCAGATCCGCCAACGAGCGACCCTTTGTGGCCGGGCTGTCAAAGTAGACGTCGGGCTTGGGACCTTGTGTCGCCGCCGCGGCGAGCGCGTCCGCCGACGCCTGCGAGCGCGAGTAGACGGCGCCGAGCGTGAGGTCCTCGGCGGCCTCGATGGCGGGGAGGTGTTCTAACCCGTTAGTAGTTGCAGATTGTCTGAGAGAATGTTCGGGGTCTTGCGGCGGACTCACCCTCTTTGGCAAAGATGCCCGCTCCAAGCAATGCAACGACGGTCATGTTGGTGTGGTGTGGTGTATTACTACGGAGATTGGATATTGTCAAGGTTGAACAAGAGGCAGGTTAACCTTTTGACAAAACAAAATACAGAAAAAAAGTAAACAATTACATCTAGCTGTAGACCGCAGACTCTGAGCTTCGGTCGCGTCAACAACCGATATCGGTTCGCTGCAGAGAACGCGAGGGGAACGGGACACGGCTCAGACGGACCACTCACGGTCGGGCTGTTCACATCCGCGGCAGACGACCCGTCTCGCGAATCTTGGCTCTCCATGGCGTGCGGAGAACATCAACGGCACCCCGCCCTCGTGATGCTGTCTGGCAGATGGAGATGGCGTCTTTTTGATGGTCTCCTCTCGACTTCGGAGTGTCGCTTCGGCGTGTCGCTCCGGGGGCAACCAACGCTAAATTCAGGCGTTTAACGCTGAAAACCGCAAACGGTCAGGCGCTAGCGTGTAAGTCATTCGTGCACCCATGTAAACACCCCTGAGATCGGGGTATCGCATCAACATCCGACAACAGCACCACGACTACACTCGTCCTCTGCCGAGTCAGCCGCCTCTCCACGATCCACCCCGATCCCCAGACTTTAAACCCAAACCCCGGATTTTCACGTTCTGAAAATCGCCCCGCGGGGATTGCGGCATGACGAGGCGGAAGGACCAAGAATGGAAAAGTCTGGGACCCCGTGGGCAGCGAGACGTGTTTGTCACTCCCTTTGCCCCTTTGTCGAGTCTGAACCCCGTCATGTCCGTCACATCCGTCTTACAGATGAGCATCGATAGCATAAGCAGCAAGACAATCGAGTCAGACTTATCACCGAGACGAGCTGCATAAATACAATCGCTCATCGCGAGAGTTGTCGCGAGGAGTCTATTCAGAGGTCAGACTCATATGATAAAAGCACAGAGACAACACCACAGCAAGACAGCATCACAACAACACCAAAACATCATCGCCCACCACCCACTGCCCGACATGCCCTCTGCCTCCGCGCCGTTTGGCTTCCAGGAGCCGACCGTGGTGCTGCTCTCGGACGAGGAGCGCACCACGGGCCAGCTGTCCATCGACAACATTGGCATCGCCGTCTCGGCCTTGCACCGCGACGGCCTCGTCGTGCTCGAAAACGCCGTCGACACGAAGCACATGGACGCCATCAATACCATTCTTGTCAAAGATGCCGAGGAGATGGCTAAGATGGACAGCACGCACTTTAACGGGGTAGGCCCACCCTCTCCCAAAATTGTTTCACTGTTCCTCCCCCACTGACCTGTTGCTACGCTCCCTGCGCACAGAATTCCGCCGACGGCCGCCCGACCGGCAACATGTCCCAGGGCCCCCCGCTCGACCCCGACCTCCTCTTTGAAGACATCTGGGCCAACGTGCCCGCGTCCGCCGTGGTCTCCGCCGTGCTCGGCCCCAAGCCGCACGTCAACTACGTCAACGGCAACACCGCCCTCGGCGGTTTCGGGGACGCCCGCCAGCGCGTGCACGCCGACCTCTTCTTCAACCACGCCCAGTTCCCGTTCGCCGTCGTCGCCAACTATTATCTGGTGGACGTGTCCCCGGCCAACGGCTCCACCGAGCTGTGGCTGGGCTCGCACCGCGACACCTCCTTCCGCGACCACCGCAACTGCCATGCCGACGACGAGCCCAGGGAGGATACGCCGCCACAGGACACCGACCCGAAAAAGGACGAAACAATCAAGGGGGAGCTCGAGTTCGGCATCCGGGACGAGCGGCTCGAGGCGCGCCGTGCGCTGGCACCGCCGATGCAGCCCTCGATCAAAAAGGGCTCCGTGGTGCTGCGCGACCTGCGGCTGTGGCACGCGGGGCTGGCCAACCCGTCCCCGGACCCGCGCATCATGCTGGCCTTTGTGCACACGCCGTGGTGGTATGCCTGCCCGGCGCGCGTGGTGCTTCCCGCATCGTGCCAGCCCACAGTCGAGGCCTGGGCGGCCCGCGCGCAGCACCCCGTGCAGTACGACGCGCACTTTGTGCCCGCCAGCCTCGACCACAAAAAGGTCAAGTTCGACCCCAACTTTAGCAGCGCCAACAAGGGCTATTTGTCCATGCTGCCGCAGCAGCTGGGCTCGGGCTACGTCGACGACGTGAGCAAGTATTAGACGAGTGGTGTGTGTGTGTGTGATTTGTTTTACATTTAATTACAGATTGTCATAGTTGTCATAAGTCGTATACATCAAGTCGTTGTTCTCATCCCCTTCACCCCGCTGCAATCCCCTTCAAGGCCATCAGGTGCTCGACCTTGGTAACATACGTCTGCACGACCGGGTTGGCCTGCCACGCCTGGATGCAGCGGAACGCCACGACAATGGCCTCGCGCGCCCGTGGATGCTGGATGGCTTCCAGCCCCGGCTCCGCGTATGAGCACAGAAGAAAGTACGCGTTGCACAACAAGCCCACCAGATTCGGCACCAACAACAGATGGCGGCCCTGCAGCAGCGACTCGACGGCAAAGACGTGCACGACCGAGTAGCGCAGCGAGAGCGCCGCGGCGTCGACGGTGCGCTGGTCTACAGGAGCGTAGTGCTGGCCGTGCCCATGCCCCACGTTGGGTAACGACAGCAGCTGCACCACGTATTGCCAGTGCAGCGCCGCGTGGATGGCATAGTACTGCGCGCGGAGAAACACCTTGATGGGGTCGAGCAGCGGACGCACCTCCGTGCTGTCATGTCCTACACCCCCCATCGCTGGACTGGTCGCCGCCTCCTCCAGGTCAAACTTGACCGGCGTCGGCAGGTTGCTGTGCCACTGCGCCATCTGCAGCGCAATCTCCCCCACCACCACCGGCTCAAACAGCGTGTGCTCGTTCCACCCGCGCCCGCCCCGCTGCCGCGCAAAGATGCGCCGCAAGGCAATCTCTGAAAGAAACCAGTAGATGCCCGGCTCCTCGTAGTCGCTCATCGGCAGTGGCACAATGTCTTCAAAATCCCGCAGCAAATTGGCGCTGTACGACACGTACGCCTGCAGCTCGTGCTCGATCAGGTAGCACGCCCAGAAGCTGCGGCACAGTGCCTGGTAGCCCGAGTCGGCTGTGGCGTCCGGCAGCGTCTCGGGCATGCCGACGACGGGGTGGGTGCTGGTCCGGCGTGGTCTCTGGAGCAAGAGAATCACCTTTTCGGACGCCCGCCGGATGGCCTCAAACGCCTGGATCGGCCGGATCGCGTACAGCAAGTAAAACGCCATCAGGATGTGGCACTGCACGTGCGCCACCGTGTTGCGGAACCCGGCCTGCCGCGGACTGTCGACGAGTGCGCACGCCGCCCGAAAATACGCACGGCCGGGAAACACGCGTGCGTCGTCCTGCAGGTGCTGCTGGTCCTCGGCAAACGCGCCCAGCGCCAGTACCAGCAGCGTTAGGCTCGTGTCGACGCGCGCCGGGTGAAAGCGCACCTCGACGGTGCGTGTGACCATCTCGGAGCATACCTGCTGGTCGATGATTGGGCACCACGGCAGCACGTCTCGGTAAAAGATCTGCTGCAGCTGCCAACAGCGGCGAGGACTCACGCTGAGCCCAGCCGGCAGGTTGTGGAGGTCCACGTCCATGCCCATATCCATGTCCATGTCGACACCTCCATCCACAGAAGCTGGACCTGTCATCAGTGCCTCGCCCTGCAGAAACTCCGTCTCAATGTCGTCGTCGGTGCCGATGCGTGCCATGGGCAGCAGAGCGGTCGGGCACGGGTGGCCATCAAAGCGCGAGATGCCTTCAAAGGACAGTGTGCCAACGCGGTGTTGGACTCGGAGTGGCAGATGTGGTACACGTTCGTAGGAAGGGGAGTATGTGGTGTCGGCCGTATGTTGCGGTATGGTGGACGGACTCGTCGATGCATGCACAGCTGCTTGGATGGTGTCCTCTTGTCGGTGTTGTATCTGGTGCAGCAGGCCCTCGATGCGGTGCAGCCGGGAGACTACCTCGCCGTTATCCACGGCTGTGCTGCTGTCGTCCTGCCTAGCCGCTATGGCGGCCGCTCTCTTCTCTTCCGGTGGCTCGACGGTCCGATAGACACACTGGGCACCGATCTGTGAGCAAAACGAACACGCCGGCCGGCCGGCATCACACCGTGTTTTGCGTGTCCGGCACACCTCGCAGGCCACAGACACCCGCTTCTTGGGGTAGTTTGTGTGCACTGTGGGCACGCTGGGCAGGGGGTGTGGTGGTGGCGGTGGTGCTGACTCTGTCTGTAAGCTCAGCGCGCTGTCCGTGCTCTCGGTGCGGACGCGCTTCCTTGGTCCGCCGCCGACGCAAAAGGACGACGCCTCTGAAAAGACGGACACGGGCGTGCGTGGCGTGTGGTCCATTGTGGGAACTGCAGCGCCTTGTGACCGTGGGTCGTGGTCGGGCTATCGGATGCTGTGTGTGTGAACATGCAACGAAGATCGTGAAAGACTGAAATGTAAATGGTGAACCACGATAAAAAAGAGGGTCCTATCTCGGATGCCTGTCCTTTATATCACACCCGACTCCCCGAACAGAAACCTGGGGAAAGAGCGATCATGGGGAAGGCGACCATGGGGAGAAAACATGGGGAAGGCGCGCTAGCGATGTCAACACCCCGGACTGGTCCGACGACGTGCCTTCCTCAGGTGGCAGACGCCGGCCTAGCGCCGGTACTGATTATCCGCTGTTTCCTGTCTTGTGTCGCTCCTTCTGGCACATTATAGTGTAATTACTTCGCAAACCATTGCCTCTTGTGACTCTGTCAGGACCTGGCCAGCTGCCTGCCACACTCCCTACCCTTTCTAGCCTTCTTCGCATCGTGGCGCCTTGGCGTCGGATCACGGCTCGGATGCGTGCCAGCCCTGTTCGCACGACGCTGTGGGGAGATGGAACAAGTACAGACAAGTAGCCAGCCATGGCTGTTGTTGGCTTTTGTTTAGCTGCATCGATGCAGATCGAGCCGCCTGACTCGGCTTTGGCCTTCCCCAGATTTTCTTTCCCCGTGTTGTTCCCCAGTTTTTGTTTCTTTCATTCCCCCGTTCACCAGTCAAAAGTGTTGCGTTGACAGACGTCTTTCTCAGATAGGAAAGGGGGGCATAGTAGCACAGGTCCAGACCGTGTGAGTTGTATGCCGGTACATGCACGAGACGGCAACCCTGTGATGACCTTGCCTTGAAGCTCAAGATACATATACCTGCGTGCATCGCCCTGGATCGACATCCCATTGTGTCTTGGCACCCGTCTGCATCTGTTCTGGGGTCTGTTCTATCATCGTGTGCCATTCTTCTCTTTCTCACCATCTTCACAACTACCTCACTCGCGTCTGCATAATGGCTGCCGCCAACTGGGATTGGGCCGAGTCCCATCAAGACAAGCGATGGGCAGTGTTCGTGAAGCTCAAGCGCTTCACGCTGTGGTCTCTCTACATATCTATTGGCTCGATGATGTTGGGTAAGTCTCCCAGCCTTGCTCGACACACGTCGTTCTGGTTTTGTTGCTAATCCATGGTCTCTCCCACGTTCTTTCAGGCTTCGACTTCTCACTTGCCGGCACTCTTACAGCCTTTCCTTCCTTCCAGCAGCTGATGGGTGTCCCGTACGCAGGTGAAGCCTCGGGCTACCTGATCACGGCCCGCGTGCAGTCTGCCTGGTCAGCCATCTCCACTGTCGGCGACATCCTCGGCATTGTCCTTTCGAGTCTGATCATGGACCGCATCGGCCGCAAGCACACCATATTTTTCGGCATCATCTTCACGTCTGTTGGCATCGGCATGCAGATTGCCTCGCACGAGTGGACCCTCTTCCTGGGCGGCCGTCTCGTCAACGCTGTTGGTTTTGGCATCGTCTACGTCGTGTGTCCCGTGTGGATTGGCGAGAACGTGCGGCCCGAGCTGCGTGGCCTGTTCCTGTGCTTCATCAACGGCTCCATCATTCTGGGCCAGTTCATTCTCGCGTGCGTCGCCCTCTCTCTTCCAGGCTACACATTATTTTCTTAGTTGCTAACCCCTCCAGCCTTATCGCCTACGGAACACAGCACATCGACGGCAAGTGGTCGTACGAGTCCCTCATCGTCCTGCAGTTTGCCTACGTCCTCTTCCTCATCCTCGGCTACCCCTTCTTCCCCGAGTCACCGTACTTCATCCTATCCAAGAAGAAGGGCAACGCCGCCGCTGAAAAAGTGCTGCACCGCATCTATGGTGGCAGCGATCCTGCTCTGCTCACCGCCGAGCTCGCCCGCATCCAGCGTCTTGTCGAAGACGACGAGGCCGCCAAGGGTCTCGCCCACGCCCAGGGCCCGCCCATCAAGCAGTGCTTCCAGGGCACCAATCTCAAGCGCACCCTCATCTCGCTCATCCCGCCCGCCACGCAGCAGTTCATTGGCGCTGCCTTTGTGCTCGGCTACATTACCTACTTCTTGTCGCTGCTGCACATTGAGAACTACTTTACCGTGTCCGTCGTGCTCTACGTTGTCATGTTCCTGAGCAACGCCTCAGCCTTCCCGCTGATCGAGGTTGTCGGCCGCCGCCCGCTCATGATCGCCGGCATTTTTTCCTTGACTGTCATCGAGTTCATCATGGGCATCATGGGCGTCGTCAACAACGCTGCTGCGCTCTGGGTGACGCTTGTCTGCATTTTCCTCTGGGCCCTCTGCTACCAGGTGTCTGTCGGCGCCGTGGGTCTCGCCGTGGCCTCCGAGGTCGCCACCCCCCGCCTCCGGCCCATCACCATTTCTCTCGTGGGCTGCATGCAGGGCGTCAGCGGCTGGCTCATTGGCTTCGTGTCGCCCTACCTCATCAACCCGGACGCCGGCAACCTGGGCGCCAAGGTCGGCTTTGTCTTTGCCGGGTTTGGAGTGCCGCTGTGCATCTTGATTTTCTTCTACATCCCCGAGACCAAAGGCTTGTCCTTTGAGGACCTCGACATGCTCTTCGAGAACAAGGTCAACACGCGCCACTTTACGCGCGAGATTCAGCGCTTGCGCGACCAGCGCGACGCCGAGGAGGCACGGGCCCGCGACGACAAGAACGGTAGCAATAGCATTAGAGAGTCCAAGGAGGCCGGTGTCGTGACCGAGGTAGAGGAGACGGTTTAAGAGAAGGATGTGTGCTCGAGATAGCAAATGCTGAATGCTGTATATTTAAACAGCGTTGCGCCTGCAATCCATCACTACTACCACTACATACAACATCAGAGCCCCTTCACGTTTGGCCGGGCTCCCCGTGTTCCCTGTTGTATGCACACAATTTATTGTCCCTGTTTTTCTAGACTTGGCCTGATATGTTTGCAGTTCCTTCTCTGAGACTCTGCTAATAAACGAAAAGTATGGGACGTAGTCACCCCCACGATACAAGCTTTTCCATGAAATTTTTTTGGTATTTCTGACTTTTGGTATCTCTGATATTTCTCTTCCCCGTTTGTATCCAGACATCCGGTCGTCATATTCCGCCCTTAACCCCCTCTATCCCTTTCTCTCCATCTTCCTTTTCACCCGTCTCCGTTCCTTTCACATTTCACTACAAAGCCGTGCCTGGCACGCTTCCACGCAGCGCACGTCCAGCGCAAAGTACTTACAGATCGTCACCACGTCAGTCACAGGTACTCATCCTTCCCCGTTTCTCTCTCTCCCTCTCTCTCTCTCTCTTCTTTTTCTCTGTCATTTTCTGTCGTCCCCTGTCTTTCTCTCTCTTCCACTCTCTGCCACTCTCTTTCACTCTCCTTCGCTCTCTTTCACTCTCTTTCACTCTCTTACCCCGTACCCCTTTCTTTTTCCTTTCTCTTTTTCCTTTCTCATTTTCCTTTCTCTTTTCCTGTCTTTGTTTACCTTATTTCAAACTCTCTTTATCTTCTGTAGATAGGATCGATTACCTTTCTGTCGTTATGTACCTTTCTTTCTCGTTTAAGTTTCCCCATCCTGCTCCTTTTATCCGCCATTGTCTTTCCATGTTCGTTTCTTTTGTTTGCTTGTTTTTCTTTCGTTTTCTCGTTTTCTCCTGTCTTCCGTATGTTTTCTTTTTCGTCTGTCTTGTCCATTTTCTGCCCGTACCTTCTTATATTAAGGGGCCTTCCCAGTCTCAACCGCTTCTTCGTTCGTGTCTCTTCACCCCTCCCAATATCGTTTATTTTCCCTTTCTCCTCATTATTATCTATTATTATTTTTCACTCTATATATGTACTCCCACATTCAAACCCATTTCTCTCTTATTCTCGTTCTCTCTTCCTCACTTCCTCTTTTCCACTCTCCCACTCTCCCAACGACTTCTTCAACGTCGACGAAGAAAAATATCCTTCGCAATGGCCGCTTTATCCACTGCTGCGGACACAAAATACGCAACATCACCGCTGCAGGAACTCAAGCATTCTGCTCGCAGACGGTATGGCTTAATCATCCAAGTCAAAAAAAGGCTTTGCGAGCTCACGGAACTTGGGCGCAGCGGCCAATGGATTCTGCACCACGAAGACATCTATCATCCCTGGTCAGACACGCGGCCCGGTTCTCGAAACCCCAAAAATGATATCATGATCAAGGACATGGTATGGGCCGGAAACAGACCAGTGCCCAACCTTGAAGACAATGCATTCTGGGACAAGAAGATCAGCGACCTCGACGAGAACATCAAACAAGTCAAAGCAGGATGCGTACACCCCCAGTTCACGCCCAACGAACTACGAACACTTGAAGCCTTGGAGCAACAGCCTGAGCATCACTTCTTCTTAGTTGCCCTACAAAGACGTCGCCTGACGCGCACGAACAAAAATGTGGTTTTCAACATCATGTTTAGCCTTGCAGCACTAGGCCGGCCTGGCCAATGGATCTTGCATCACGAGGACCTATACCACCCATGCATCGACACCCGCCCAAACACCCGGGATCCTTCAAACGTTGTCACGATCCGCGGCGCGCCTTTTGACGGCGTCATGGTGGGAATTAAAAAAAGGCTCGATCTTCCCGCCGCTCGTGAGCTCTTGTGGGGGGGCGCCGGGCCACCACCAGACCCTGACGAACTCGCTTTTGACTACTGGCAAAAGAAGGCAGACGATATCTACAAACAGTTAGAAGATGTCGAGAACGACCTTGTGGTGCCTCAGTTCACTGTCGAAGAGGAACGCACTCTAGCGGCGATGGAAGCAGAGGAAAGCCACTTCTTTGCCACGTTTGCGTGGCTGGAACGAGAAAACCCCCGTGTGAAGAAGACAGACAAGGAGTTGACGACGGAATCCGAAATGAAGCGGGTAAGGGGCAGCGTATGGGGCTTGCTCTCGCGTCTCTGGAGCGCTGGGCTTGCTGGGCAGTGGATTCTGCACCACGAGCCGATCTACATCACCGAGCACGACACCCGCATGCGCGTCCGGGAAGACGTCGAGCACGATGACGGTTACGGGCACAGGTTCCGGGGGGAGCCCAACCCGCGCAGGAAGATCATCTTGGAGGGTGCTGACGGCATACGCTACGACGGAGACGTGCCCTTGGCAGACGGGCAGCCACGGCTCCACGGTCCCATCCCTGACTTTGATAGCGTGGACTACTGGACGGCGCTGCAAGCCCACCTCGAGCATATGCTAGATGATATCTGCGCCGGAAAGGTGCAACACGCATTTACAGAAGGCGAGCTGTTCCGGATCCAGCTCATCGAGCAACAGCTCATCGACAACCACGAACGTTTATGCGCCGACAGTGATACCAATGGCAATCCTGCACCAGGGCCCATCGATGCCTGGCTCGAGGGCCTCTTGCCCCACGATGAGCATGTGGGCACGTTACGATCACCATCATGGTCTTTGTCTCGCCAAGAGCCGCGTTCGACCATTCCCCTCTCACAGTCACAAGCAAATCAGGCCATGATAAACGGAAAACGAAAACGGTCAACAATGGGCGGCGATGGCAACGACGATCGTGGCGAAGGTGACGAGAGTGACGAGGGCGACAAAAACACAGGGCCTGCCAAACGCAGCAAGCGACAGTTACGACCACAACGGCACACCGTTGTGCCGCAACCAGCAGAAAGGCGGAATTCGACAACAAAGACGGGGGCGAAGCTCAACGACCAGACAACAAAGAGAGCAACAAAATCGCCAACAGAACCAATAGCGCAGCACGCGACGAATCCGGCGGCGAAGCCAGCAAAGACAGTACGGAGGAGTGCACGTATTGCAGCACGACCGCCAAAGATCTACAGATAAATGTGCGCAAAGGACGGAGTACAGGTCTAGGGGTGGGGAGGTCGTTTGTGGTTGTTTCTCTCATTTTCTTTCATGTTTTCTTCTGTTTTTGTATTGTTCTGTTCTTTAATTAGCGGCATAGTCAGTTGCAGTCATTCTACCCAGTCCTAGTCAATTTAGCCTCGTTGTGATCATTCCGTGGCAAGCTTCGACGTAGAGACGAGAAAATGAGGAAAGCATTCGGGCCAAGAAAATAGATGGTGGTGCATGGTGTCTCGTGCAGCTGATGTCCCCTAGGGGGTGAGATCTAGCAAATGTCGGCTACATGTCGCAGTCGGTTCGGGGGCTGGACAAGCGAACCGATCTTCCGCTGCTAGTCTTTCCAGCGACGTGTCCAGCATCGTTGATCAACGACATACTCCAACCCTTTGTTCTCCACTTTCCCCTCGTGGAAGAGGGGCTTCACCCGGGGTTCTTGATCTCTCCAGGCCGATGAAAACGATCGTGAACAACCGCAAGCTCCGTGATTTAGGAACGGGTCGGTTTAATGCTTTCGGTTTTAGGAGCTCCAGCTACATGTTCATTTTTTTATTATTCTTTTGGGGAAGATTGGCAGCGGAGAAAATATTAATGAAATAAATCGTGAAATATAATAAAATAAAATAAATGGATATAGAAAATAAAACTGTTTTTCTTTTTTGCAAAAACAAAAATTTGGGTTAAGTGCGTCATTGTAAAGCTTCTAAAGTATTACGACATCTGAACGGACCGTCACAAGAGCTTCACACCACCCATCTATCTAGCCATGGCATTCCCGATCAACTACCCCGTTGTCGACGGCCCCGGTCGGCTGACCGAGATCTGCACCTTCCGCAAGTCGGCCATCCCGGAGGAGGAGGTAACCGACGCCGCCGGCCTGACCCATAAACAGATGGCTGCAACTAACATCGCCGTCTTCTCTAGTTCTCTGCCGTCTACGCCGAGATCACCGCATCTGTCGCCAAGTTCCCCATCTCCCGCCAGGGCATTCTGGGCGTTCAGACGGCCGACCGCCAGGTCGTTGCCATGGTCGCCGACTGGACCTCGGCCGCTGAGAAGGACGTCTTTGAGCCCGGCGAGCAGTACCAGTCCGTGAAGCCGCACTTTGGCAAGATCATTGACGGCGCCAACCCAACCTTTGCGTGCCACCACATCATCCTGCCGACCGGCGCCGGCAAGACGCCCACGGCGGCCGCTTACATCGTCTCGCACGCAACGGTGCCGCAGGTCGACCAGGCGGCTGCGGCTGTGGCCTATGCCGAGTTTGTCAAATCGCCGGCCGACGTCGACTTTCTGGCGGTGGCCCCCTCGCGCGAGGATGCCAATGTACTGGTGACCCTGACGGGCCACAAGGACGCGGCGACGGCGGCCGCCTTCCAACAGTCGGATGCCTACAAGCAGCTTCAGGCCGCCGTGGCCAAGGTGGCGACGGCCACGAGCAGCTACGACGTCGAGTACCAGTCGTCGAACGTGTACTAGAGACAAGGAATTAGTAAAAGAGAGGTCAAAGGGGAGAGAAAATAAAGCAATGTTCATTCAGTGCTGTTTTTTCGTCCCATCGTGATGCTCGCGGTGTCCAAGCCGTTCTCCTGGTCGATTTTCTTCCGCCTTGATTGTTTTTGCGATTCCTGTTTTCACTTCTCGTTTTTGAACTTAGAAAAGGTTGAGTTGACCTGCATACAAAATGTTTCGCCCACTGATGTGCCTTTCAGGCAACCATGAAGGCACCCACGTGATTCGCCAACGTGTTTGACAAGTTCCCCGTATTGTGTCGTATCCAGTTGCATCCCATTTCGAACCCTCATTCACTGCCATCGTCAATCACGACCCCGCCACCACACTGCCGACACGGGGTACCTGCTTGCCATCTTCCAAGCACAATGTCACGATACGACGCCTTTGCGCCACCGTCGGATGATGACTTCCCGATAAGCGTTAGGCCGCAAAGGGACCCGGCCATTGATTTCGAGACGCGACGCCGCCAGAATGAAGCTCGACATGTGGAGATGCTGCGGAAGGAACACGCGACCTATGCGCACTGTCACGAGATCTTGGTCACGGCCGACATTGATGCCGAAGCCCAGCCGGTGCACGTCACACTATATGATTGGTCCTGCCACCGTTGTACCGACAACCAAAACCCCCCGAAGCCGTCTCCGTCGGCGATCTTCTCCATCAGAGAGCCCGGGTCCGCACTGGCGACGCTGAAGGGGTTCTTCGACCTGGGCACCATCCGGCTGCCCGACAGCGCAACGTCCGTCGCCGCCCTCTTGGTGGACGAGGAGCAAGACGACGAGTACGACTTTTGCGACGATGCCGGCAGCGATGCAGGGTCTGCGTCGGCTCGCAAGACACCATCCCTACCCGAGCTCGTTCTGCAGGTGCGACAGCGTCTGGCAAGCCAAAAGAACGCATCAAAGGGTCGGCCGGTGCAGCTCTGGACGTTCCCCGTGCAGAGCCGGATTGCTGAGAACGTGTTTGGTGACAAACGCAGAAAGTACCTCTGGAACTGGTACAAGCCCACGAGCCCGTACAGCAAGAGGGGAATGTGGGAGACGCAGCTGGACACTGTGCTGGAGAACGGCTCATGGATGGCGGGCAAGGACTTGACACTGGTGATGCGCAGCGTGCCCGACGACGTGTGGCAGGGCTTTGCGGACGGGTCGCCGCCCTTGGATTTCTTTTTCTCGGAGGATTTTCAGGAACGGGAGTGATCACGATGACTAGGATTATTAGCAAGATTGCATACCCAGGGAAGTCAATTGGAAAAAAATTTGCGGGACTCTGCTCGAAATTCTTGCCTCTTCTTACGTCGTGTTGAATATCAGGACGTGTCATATGACCATCGTCGATGGTGGGCGGCATTCCCCTTTAGAGCCAAATGGGGACTGCTACGTCTGTGACGACAGGGTCAGGCTGCAGCTTGGGCAGCTCGAGCTGCTCGAGCTGCTCGAGCAGCCCAGGGGCGAACCTGGCGACATGTGGAAATGGCAGCGCAAAATTGGGGGATCAAGAAACTGGTGGGATCTAAATCTGTCACGGGATCTTTGTTCAGATGGCCATTCGCTCCTTCCTCGTGGGGAGGTAGGAAAGCTGGGAGAATTTCGTACGGAATCCGCTAGGAATCCAGGGGGGAAGGTGAGAGGGAAAAAAGCTTCACTTGGCAGCGGCAGGTATGATGGAAGGAGCTGGGCGGAGAGACTTCTCCGTGCCACCATCGGAGGACTCCTGCTGTAGGAATAGAAGATCAAAGAAAAAGCAAAGTAAGAATACGCAATCATTTGCCATTCACCGTCGGGGCGCATTCAGGCTCGTCGTACGGCGCCGCGCTGTGCCCCATAATGTACTTTTTTGGCGAGGCCTCTTGTACTTCCCGATTAGGAAATAGCAACCAGCTGACCTCTTGCCTTCCTCCTTCCTCTGCAAAGCCACGGGGAAGGAGCACAAAATCGCCCACGAATCGCCCACAAATCGCCCCAAAATCGCACGACGCGGGGCAGCAAACAAAAACAGCAATTCAGGAAAGAGCTGGAAAAACAGAATCGCCGTGAGGGAAAGCAGCATTGTTTGCATGATGTTTATTTTGCCCTCTGCTCTCTCCTCCCCGTTCGCCCCTTTCCCTCCTCCTCCTCTCTCTCTCTTTTATCTTTGTCACTTCCTTTCCCCCCACTCTCTTTCTTTTGCTTCCTTTTCTTCCCAATTCCTTTTCACATACTCTCATTAACAATTCAACTCGTCAACAGTCGCTCCTCAGCACTTTGTCACTGCGCACTCTGTTGCACCAAACACTCCTTTCCCAGTCCAACTCCAAATACCAACTTCTGTTCACTGTTTCCGACACAAACCAGCTTCTTGCACACACAGACCAGCCCGTCGCATTTCTTTTGTCACCGCTGCGCATTGACATCTCTTGTCACGTCCGTTGTCGCCCTCATTTCACCAGCTGTCACTCTTTTTCGCCCTCCACCCTATCGCTATTAAAACGACTGTACGAAACGCACATCGCAAACGCACGCGACTTGTCGAATCGTTGCACCGACACTCTTTTTTCAATTTATCTTGTCTCATCACGGTCTTTGCCTGATCTTCCCGGCACCGCCCTCTTCTCACACCCTCACGACTTTCTTCTACAGGAGGACATTATCTATCTTGTCGCCGACCAAGTGACCGCCAACTTCCACGGTACGTACAGATATCTTTCCTCGTCCCGCTCTCACTTTCATCTCGAACTGACGAATTTTTCATCCAGTCTTCTTTTATCACCTCCCACCTTTCATCCCTCATTCCGTACGACTACCGCCTGCTCGACATGTTGATCACGCGCCTCCAGAATCTTTGCAGCATCTTGCTGATCTCCTCGATTCCGACCGCCATGTCTGGCACCAACGGCAACCGCGACCAGGAAGACAACCGCGACCCTCCCTGGTCATTCCACATGGACGATGAGCTCCTCCTGTCTTTATCAAAGCAACACGAAAACATGGAGCTTTTCACGTTTACAGGGTGCGTTCCTTTCCTTGCTTCCCCCCGTCCACCTTTAATCCTTAACCCCTTCTTACCTCGCTCTTTGTCTTTTCTTCACTGCTCGCTAAACTGAGACCGCAGCTGTCACTTTGGCAACACTGATACCTGTTCCGACATTTCGTGGTATCACCGATCGACCGGCGTAATCTAGGCGAGTACGTTGCCGATCGAAGATACCTCACCCGACAACCCTCCCCTGCAGGATCAACACCACAAAGCTGGAGAAGCACGTGGTTTCCCTGTGGTGCTTGAATTGCGCCTCCAGTAACGAAACACCGGATGGCGAACCGCGAACATCGGATTGCAAGCGCAGCCTCGTTCAGCGCTCTCCACGGCGCGTGTTCTACACAACCTTTTCTTTTATCTCTGGTATGGCATGTTTAACGTTCGATTTCATTGCAGTCTACCTCGAAATTTCTCCACATTTTTATCCCTCTCTTTCTTTCCATCAATATTCCACCTAGATGCCTGTCATTCGTTTACGAGTCACAAGCTACGGCCTCGGATGCGATTATTGTCAATATGGGAATTCGGTTTGATACCCCGGCGAATGCATTTTTATCACGGACACGGCGTTTTCACGGACACGGACAGGGATACGGGTACGGACATGGTTATGACCTGGCCAGCGGACATATGCAGGCAACAAATCCCAGAAAAAACAGGAAAAAAAAACAAGAAGTGCTGACGGATGTGCTGAGGAAAGGAACACCGTTTTTTATGATTTCGTTATGTATACGAGAAAACACAAAAACAAATAGCCAATCTATCCCCATTTCATTTATCACGGCACGCAATTATCATAGCCTCTTTGTCTATCTTCTTCGCTGTCTTTTATTTTCATTTTTCTGCTGATTCTTTTGCTCACTTCATATCCCCCTTGCTGTCTTTCTTTTCACATTTCCGTCACTTTCGTCTTCTGACCTTGTCTTCACTCCAGGTCCACCTACGCCGCCGCCTTCTTCGCGATCAGCACCGCACCCAGCGCCACACCACGGACGGTCTCCTTGCCCTTCTCGACGCCCGCTTCTTGGAGGATGCGCTCGAGCTCGCGGCGCAGCTTGCGCAGAATGTTGTTCTCGCCGACCACGTCGTCCGGGTGCGCCTCGCACCAGCGCGTGTACGGACTCGATGTCGACATGACCTTTTCCAGAATGTCCATGTTGACGGCCGTCTCGCTGCCCACGTTCATGAAGCGCTCTGAAATGGTCCAGTCGCGGCGCGTGAACTCGGCCTCCGGGAAGTCCGTCACAGGCTCCGGTACGGTCCACGGCAGCAGCAAATCCAAATACTTGTTGCGCACGATGCGGTTGCCCTCGTTCATGTAGGGCTCAAGGTCGCGCGTCTGAAAGGTGTCCATGGCTGCCTGGACGGCCTCGGCGGCGGGCGAGTCCGGGTGCACGCGCAGGTCGCCGGTGGTCCAGATGGCGACAGAACCGCCCGGCTTCAAAATCGCGGCGGCGCGCTGCCAGAAGCGCTGCATGTCGAACCAGTGGGCGGCGTTGCCGACGGACACGAGGTCGACCGTGCCGTCTGGGAGAACAACATCGCCCGTCGTGCCAAAGTCGTCGGCACTGCCCTGACCGTACTGGATGGCCTCGCCGGATGCGGACGTGCCGCCGAGCTCGCGCGCCGTGGCAACCATGCCGGGCGCCGGGTCAACCCCAAAAACATGGGCAAAGTGCGGGGCGAGGGAGCGGGCGACATTGCCCGGACCGGAGCCGAGGTCGACGAGGGTGTCAAACTGGCCGCCGGTGGCCTTGTGCTGGGCGACAATGTACTCGTAGACGGAGGGGTGGTAGTCTGGGCGCGCCTGGGCGTAGTGTTTGCCCTGGTCGGCGTTGTAGGTGCTAAAGGTCTTTTCCTGTGGGGCAGGCATGGCGGGCGGTAGTGGCCGGTAGTGGGCGGTGGGTTGCTGAACGGTAGTGGGTAGGGGGTGCTGGGCAGTGGCACGTTGTGGTGGGGTGTTCGGCGAGTGGGATGTCTTGGCTGTGGACAAGGACGAAGAGAAGCAATTGGAGAAGTGGAAGAATAGGAGGAATTGGTCTTGGCAGGGCGATGCTGGTCAGTTAAGTAGTCCTTCGGTCGAGTCAGGAGAGACGCATGGATTCCCGTTCCTGCAGCAATCCCGCTCACCGAAGTTTTCCCATACCTCTTACGACGCTGCGCGGAGGTTGTCCTTTCTTGCCTGCCGACAAGTCAGATTGGCCTTGCGGCCCCCTCTCTCCATCTCAACAAGCTGCCATTAACGTCCCCAACAAAGGGTCCAGGCCGTTATCCTTCCAGGGCCCGGACGGTTTCAGAGCTATTGGACCGGTCTTATTTTTATCTTTTGTGTGGTCGTTTGTCTCACTGGCCCGCACCGGTGCCTGGAAGAACCCCGCCTGACTTTGTGGCCCGTCCTCCGTGCTGGGCCCCTGGAGGCCCTGTCTTGGGGGGGCAGGATGGGGAGGGCGGGGTGGGGGGGGGGGGGGGAGGGGAAGGGAACCACCGGGCTTATCGTAAAAGACCGAACGCCCGAGCCCGGCGGGATTCAGGCGCGTAATTACTGCTGTCAGAATAGCTGCCAGAAAATGCAAGGACGCATTCTATGTCGTACTCTGAGGCGCTTTCGTTTGGACGCGACGAAACGGGAGGACTGAAAAGGTCCACGAGGTTGAGACGAACGGCGGGCATGGTGTCGCCCAAGTGCGCTTATGAGATGAATGTGGAAAGTCAAAAAAAAGGCGACAGCCAACTTGCAGTTGCTTGTTGCCCAACATGGGCGCCGTTGCATTTCAGCCGCTTTGCTCGGTAGCTACTCCATAAGCCACTAAACGTCCTGGTCGCCACTGCAAGCGGCAGAGCTGCAGAGCTACAAAGGTAAGACGGACAAATTGCAGTAACGACAAAGATGCAGCCTCGCTCAAAGCCTCGCGCAAAATGTGCATGGCCGTGCAGAAGTCGTCTTATCGTCTTCTTGGGGAGAACGTGGTTGCACATCAACTCGATCCCGTCTTCGCCACAACCGCCATGGCCGAGACACTGGACACGACCCCAGAACCAACGGTCACTTTTCTTCGTTTCATCTACCTATGTTGGAGCAGGAATCGCATGAAGGTCGTACCTGCCACTAAAAGTACCAAGAGGTCGAATCTGGGGAAGGAGGGTACGCTCATGTTGAAACAGCTTTTTCAAGGAAAGAGCTCTGAGGCTTCGATGCAAAAGACATGACTCTTTCTTCGTCTAGAAAGAGCACCCCGCTGTAATGACGACGTACGGTAGCGTTCTCAGAGCTGGCAAGAAAGGAAAGAGCAAACGGCGTTGCCAAGTCCCAGGCAAGAGCAAACGCGGAGAAAGCTCAACAGTCCTGAGCTTGATGGCCCCGGTTATTGGTAGTGCCCTCTTGCCCTACCTATTTCTCCCGTTCCCACCGACCACCGAACGCCTTACAGTCGTCTGACTTTGGGGCATTTTGGTGGTATTTGCGAACGTGCAGCGCCAGCACGGTATCTTATCGAATCCTACCCACTGCGACGGTAAGACGGGGCAATTCAACTGATGATAGTTAGCACCAAGACGGTAGCCTCGTTGACGCAGACTCTCTGGTCGTTCTTCGTCGCTTTCGTTTATCGCATGTCGTTCTCGTTCCGCCCTTTGCCTTCCCCCAATCCAATGCACACCTTTGTTCCACTTCTCCTCTTCCCCTCTTCTTGTGAAGCTCGGCGTCGGCACCCCCCCAGCTCCCCCAACTGCATCTGCATCACGTGCGTCGTAGCCGAAGGCATGTGAAGGTGTGTCTTCTCGTTCACCCCCTCTTTTGGGAAGTACCAACAGGCTGCCAACAGGCGGTTCTATTTTCTTGGATGCACGTTGACATTTTGGTTTGGGGAGAGCTCCGTGCTCTCTGCTCTCCGTGCTCTCTGCTCTCCGTGCTCTCTGCTCTCCGTGCTCTCTGCTCTCCGTTTGTTCTCCACCTTTGGTGCCGACATAAATAACTAAGCTGTCGCTCCCTTCTACCATTGAGCATCGCAACCACAACACTTTTCTTGAGACAACACCCAACAACATCACAATATGGTCAACTTCAACCTCGACGTCGTTCAACGGGTCGCGGCCGACACCGTACAGGCGGCCAACTCGCCCGCCGGCCGCTCGGCGCTCGTGTCGGCCACGGCCGTTGTGTTGAGCTTGGCGGCGGTCTCGCGTGTCAACCGGCTGCTCGCCAACTACGCACTGGGCAACCCCCTTTTTGCGAGCACAGCATCGGCCTGGTCGGACTGGTCCAAGGAGATTGTGCTCATCACGGGCGGCAGCAGCGGCATGGGTCGCATCATGGTGACGGAGTTTGCCCGGCGCGGCATCAGAGTCGTTGTGCTGGACCGGCAGCGGCCGCTCGAAAAGGGCGATGCCCGGGATGCCTTTGGGAGCGTGGGTGACGGTGACGGTGGCAATGGAAAATTCCCCGGCCCCGACCAGGGCGTCTGGTTCTACGAGTTCGACCTCACCGGCCCGGACAGCGACCTCGAGGCACTGGCCGCCACGATCCGGCGCGAGGTGGGCGAGCCCACGGTGCTCATCAACAACGCCGGCATCGGCCATGGGTTGTCGCTGCTCGAGGCCACCAACGACCAGATGCGCGCCGTGTTTGCTGTGAACGCCATTGCGCCGATCCGCCTCACGCGCGAGTTCTTGCCCAGCATGATCCGCCAGCGCCACGGCCACGTCGTCAACATGGCCAGCATGGCCAGCTTTGTCACGATTGCCAGCAACATCGACTACAGCTGCACCAAGGCGGGGTTGCTCGCCTTCCACGAGGGCCTGACCCAGGAACTCAAGCACCGCTACGGCGCGCCCGAGGTGCGCACCACCGTCGTGCACCCGCACTTTGTCAAGACGCCGCTGCTCGGCGAGGCCGCCGCCGACTCCGACGCCAACAACCGCAAGCGCTTCCAGGGCGGCCTGCTGGACGCGCGCACCGTGGCTGTCGGCGTCGTGGAGCACGTGCTGGCGGGCCGCAGCGGCCAACTGTTTTATCCGCCGCGGCTGGCCGTGGGCGCGTTGGTGCGGGCGATGCCGACGTGGCTGCAGGAGCGCATCCGGGACAGGCTGGCAACCATCCTTGAGCGGCCCATGGCGATGGGGCAGTCGAGCAAGGAGGGGAAGTTGGCGAACTAAGAAGAAAAGGCGATGATTTTTTTTTGGATATTAATGTTAATGTTTGGACGTTATGATGCAAGAGTCGTTTTTTTTAATTTGTATGAATACGATCCGTAGATTGAATAGTTATCTGATTTACGAGAATGAAGCAATCTTTTTGTCATGTTCGTCATTTTCATACAGTCAATCCTTTCTTTTCCCCCGTTATGCCCCTTTATGCCCCTTTTGTTCTCCTTTATATCACAGCTATTTGAACTGCAGGTAGTCCCAAACCGCCGCAGCGTGGACCTTGGTGACGTGGAGATACTCACGAATCGACGCCGACTCATTCACTTGAGCCACTATTTCTGTCAGTACACGTAAAACTATTGTCTGTATTGCTTCGGAGACACCTACTTGTCCGTGGACTACCACTGTATATGTATGCCGGAATGCCGGCATAACGGTAGTGCTTGCAATCCGTAGCACCCATGGACGGGATGGCCAGCGGTGCCGGGTTGGCAGGGGCCAGCTCGTGAGCATTGTCGATCAGCAAGCCCAAGACAGGGTGGTCCAGCGGTGACACACTGGCCGGGTTGCTCGAGGGTTCGACGACTGACAAATCAAAGGCCGCCGCCGGCTTGTACTTTTCCGTGGCCGCCTCGATCACCGGCAGCACATCGTCCCGCGTCAGGCCCACGGGCATGCGGATGTCTAGCGAGAACCGGCATGTGTCTGGGATCATGTTGATGGCTGCACCAATGCCACCTTCGATGGTGCCAATGTTGACCGTCGGCTTGGCAATGACGGCCGCCGTGCCGGGGCCCATGATGTCGTCGATGCGCTGGAGAACTTCGGGCCGCCGTAGCTGGTCGACAATGTCGGGCGGAAGGCGTGCTTCGGCGTCGAGGGCCTCGACGTCCGACACCACGTTGCCCAAGAAGGCTGCGGCCGTCCGCACGGCGCCCTTGCTCAGGTTCGTGTAGGCACCGTGCGCGCCCGCCGTCGTGCACGTGCAGCGCATCCGCAGCGTGCCCTTTTCCGAGAAGCGCACACTCCCCACGCCGACGGGCTCGGCACCCAGCATCACATCGCCGCCCCACCGCCTTTTGTTCGTCTTGACCAAATACGACGTGCCCCATTTGCCGCCCGTCTCCTCGTCCGACACGGCGCAAAAGGCCACGCTGCCGCGCAGCAGGTGCCGCCGCTCGAACAAAAACGCATAGGCCACCAGCAGCGCCGCCGTGCCCAGCTTCATGTCCACCACACCGCGGCCGTGGATGCGGTCGCCCTCAATGGCGCCCGACCAGGGGTCGTGGGTCCACTGGTCGCGCGAGGCCGGGTCAACGGGGAACACGTCAATGTGGCCATTCAAGACAATGCGGGGGCCGGGACCGGCACCGCCTTCAAAGTCGCTGACGATGTTTGGGTACCGCCCGGCATCGTCGCCGTCGCCCCGGTCCGGTGCCACGATCTCGTAGGGCACGCCGTGGCTGTCCAGAAAGGCAGTCAAAACACCGGCGGCGGCGCGCGTGTCGCCCGGCGGGTTCGGCGACGGCGTCTGGACAAAGGTCTGTAGTAGACGGACGTGCGCGTCGGCAGAGGCGTCGAGTGCCTGCAGCAGCAGGGCCTTGTGGTCCGAGACGAGCATTGTGGTGGAGGTGAAGAGGAGATTGCGGGGATGGTAGTCGAAAGAGTGATGGTTGATGATGTTAACTGGCACGAAAGTACATTGTACATCGACTACTTTATACCTGACAGCTCCAAATTAATCCCGCCAATGTTCCTCCACTAGCCACAGCTCTAATTCAACATCACAACAATGCAGCTTCCCGATTGGAACTCTCCCCAGTGACTCATTCAGCGATGCGATGCAACATCTGGATAATCTTACACAGATGTATAAAGGGTGTAGCATAGAAACGGACGTAATGGGATACAAAACGTGCACGGATGGACCATTGTCGAGCCGTCGGCGAGCGTCACCGATCAGTCTATCAGGTATTACCATCGACCCAGCCAAACGACCAGTCACCCACTGAGGTTCAGTGCTGATCTTTCCCCTTTTGTTCCTCGACCAATTAGCACGCTCCTGACTCTTCGTTCTCTGCATTTTGCATGGTCCGCATGTAAGTCGTAAGTACGTCGAACGCCATGTAACAATTCACACCTTCCATACGCAATAACCAGCGCTATCCCTAACAACGCCACCAGACGCTCCATGCTTTCTCCATCACGCCTCCCACCGATATCGATGTGCCATCACAAACAACACATCTCGAGTTGTGCTTTACGAAGTTTTGTTTCTTTTTTCTTACGTGTGGGATCATAATGTGGAGAACAAATTTACTTCAACATAAAAATACATAACTAAAGAAACGAAAAGGGGAATAAAGGATTGGGCTATGTCTAGTGTACAATATCGTGTTCATTGTTTGTGTTTTGCAATAGGGAAAATCAGGAATTCAAAATCAACCTCGTGAAAAGACAATTGCATGCTGAGCAAATCAAATGTCGTGACCTAGCAATGTTAGTATACCGTCTAAGCAGAATATCATGACGGGGGAGTTTTGACTTACGCCCCAGCGGCTTCGCCCGCTTCGACACCTCGCGCGCATGGAACTGCTTGATTTTAGCCCGCCGCGCCTCCTCCTTGGCCTCCAGCTCCAGGCGCTTCACGTGGTCGCGCGCCTCGCGCACCTCGCGCCGCGCAATGTCCAGGGCGCGATCGGCCTCGCGCTCGGCCGTCTCGGCGCCCAGCACGCGCTCGCGCGCCTGCAGGATGCTGGGGTCGAGCTGGCTGTCGTCGTTGTTGCCGTGGCCAAACGAACGGTGCAGGAACGAGCGGTGGCTGCCGGTACCGCTGACGATGCTACCGGCGTCGGAGTTGCGGGAGTGCGAGAAGCCGGCCGTCGACTGGCGGGTGCCGTTGGTGGCCAGCGACGGGTTGGCCGAGGGCGCCGGCGAGGGGTCGCGGCGCAGGCTGCCAAAGAGGCCGCCACGTTGGTGCTTGAGCTCGGGCTCTTGTTGCGTGGGGATGATCTCCTCCTCGGGCTCCATGTTATTGCGGGAAAAGAAAGGCATAGTGAAGGTTGGTTGTGTGAAATGAGTTGAGTGAAATATATAAAGTTTGTTGGCTTGGCTACTTTATTACGAAAAACAAAATATGAAGAGGAAGAGAGGCATAGATATATGAACATTGGCGACGTACAAGCACAGAAAGAATATGCTCTGCCTCTGACGTTGTTCTTATGCGGAACGAAACATTACATCAATTCTTTTCTGTGCTGCCGATAAATATGGTCATATTCAGTATGGGTGGTCGAAACCTGTTTTTGGGGTTTTCGACATCACACATAGATCGGATGTGGAGGATCGCCACGATTTTGGGCCTAAAATGGGACACTGGACTTACCCCTGCTTTCTCGTGGCCGTCAGGGTCCAATGAGAGTTGGGCTGTGACGCAGTCTCGGCGTGTTCCATGCTTCGTTCTAGACGGTGAAATGGACAGTGGATATATGAATGAGAATGAAAAAAAAAGACAGCGACAACACACCACAAAACAAACAAGCTTTTCTTTAGCACAGCCACTTTTTCTTGGGATATTTTTCTTTTCAAACTCGCAAACGAACACTGCACCCCATGAAGCAACCGTATTGAGTGAGCCACTTCGCCTCTTCTGTCTTACAGAATATGTACGCTTTGTTATAAAAATTCGAAGTATTTAGTCGATATTAAGAAATCAGCCATTTTTGATAATTCACAGAAATATCAAGGGGATGCATAACAAAATGAATGGGATCAAAATTGTGTTCACTGATGTTATCATCGGAGGAAGCAGCAGAGGTCCGGGCTGTCAGGCAGGGCCTGGACTGGGATGTGAAATGACGTCGCCGCATTACCCCTGTCTCCGGTCGATGTAACCCACGCCGCGACCGCACAAACCAGTCACCCCCAATGTCCTTGATTTTCTACTTGGAAATTGAAATCAAGAAAGACAAGCCATTTGGCACACATTTGTGAATCGGTAAATGGCGAGATGGAGCAAGTAATTGTAGATAGAAATGAAGTGCAAACTTGCATCCCGACTTTAATGAATGCATGGTGATAATAGCTTGAACTAAGGCCATTATCAAGCACATGTTCCTACCGAGCCATCTTGTCAGCTGCATAACCACGTGCTCTATCTGTATCTCTGGTCTAAAAAGCCGAATCTCCCCATTTTCTCCCCAATAAGGTGGTGCACGACAATGAACTCGGTACCGGGTTTCAACCCAGCGCTTGTCCTCCAGTCCGGCCTTGCCTCGTGATATGACACGTCTCGGCGTCACGGCATCACTGCATTGCTGCGTAAAACCACCGGCCCCAAGCACCAGTCTCGGTCTTTTCAAGGCCCTACTCCATCGCCGCGTGGTCAACACGCTGAGCAAAGCTGGAACCTCCTATGGTCGGAAAAGCGTCCATCGGGTTATTCCGAATGCGGTAAGGTGTTAACCTCCCACGTTATGAATGATTGTGGATTTGGACCTATGCTTCCGGATACCAAGAACGTGGAGGCGGTCGCTCTCGGCGATGGGCAAGTGGATCCAAAGCATAATTAGTTCAAGGTGGCTGCCTCGATATACACACTGGCTATTGTATGTAAGGCTTAGCCAGACGGCCCGGGCTTGCCTCGGATTTGGCAACTTATCTGCGGATGGCAGCGCGCGATGCGCGGGGCATCCGACAGCGTTTATCAGGATTCTCCGCCGCACAGGGCCGGTGTTCAGCCTAATGGTTTCATTGTCCATTGGGCAGCTTATCTGTGAATCGCAGCGCGCGATGCGCGGGGCATCCGACAGCGTTTATTGGGATTCTCCCCTGCGCAGGGCCGGTGTTCGGCCTAAAGGTTTCATTATTCCCCTGAAGATATAAGTATACTTCCCCGGACCGTGCTTTCCCCATACTGTAGACCTCACGTGTCGCTGTATCCGACCCCTTGCTATCTATTCGCACCGCCAAGGCCTTTCTGACAACAACAGAAACACGCAGAAAACAGTAACTGAAGACCGCTCGCCAAAATGTCGACCACGGTGACCACCACGGAGGCGCCTCGCTATGAATACTACTACCGCGACAACCACAACGACAACCAGCGTGAGGTCCTGACGGGCTCGCGCGCCGTCGAGACCTTTACGGAAATCCCGGTGGTGGACGTGAGTCGCATCTTCAGCGAGAGCCTTGAGGAGCGCAAGGCTGTGGCCAAAGAGATCGCCGAGGTGTGCAAGACCATCGGCTTCATGTATATCAAGGGCCACGGCATCCCGCAGGAGCTCGTGGATGAGATCTTCGCCCTGTCCAAGCAGTACCACGCGCAGGCCGAGGACGTCAAGATGAAACAGTACATCTACAACAACAAGGAGCTTCGCGGGTTTGACCACCACTACGTTAACACGCCGGCCGGACCCATTTGTATGTCCCCTCTTATGTGAACCGTATCGTGTGCGATAAATTCCATGTATGTGCCCATGTAGCTAACTCGAGAAAATGCCGTAGTGCGGAAGGAGTCTTTCATCTACAGCTACAACCCCGACTACGACGCGGTGCCGCCAACGCTGACGCCCGAGCAGCGCGAGATGTGCCTCGGCGTCAACAACCAGTTCCCCGCGACGCCCGAGACGTTCCAGGAGACGCTGATCGAGTACCAGCGCAAGCTCATCCTCCTGTCGCGGAAGATGCTGCAGTCCTTCGCCCTGGGCCTGGATGTCGAGGAGACCTACTTCGCCAAGTACGTCACGGCGCCGTTCGTGTCCATCATCCTGCACCACTACCTGCCGACGGACCCGAACGCGGCAGACCCGGACAGCCTGGGTGCCCACACCGATTTTGAGAGTAAGTTTTCCCACTCCCTCACCCCCATGTTTGCTAGCAGGGTGCCCTCGGCTGATGCTAACGTGCGCCACCAGCCTTCACCATCCTGAATCAGGACTCCGTAGGCGGCCTGGAGATCCTGAACAAGAACGGCATCTACGTGCCGGCCCCGTACATCCACGGAACGTTCGTGGTCAATATCGGCGACTTCCTGGAGCGCATCTCTAACGACCAGTTCGTGTCGACGGTCCACCGCGTGCGGAATGCGACCGGGAAGGAGCGGTACTCCATTCCGTTCTTTTTCGGCTTCAACATGGATGCCAACATTGGGGTGAGCAAGCCGGCACGGATCACAATGCTTCCCTCGAGACCCTCTTTATGTTGTACTAACCAACCTTTCCATCGAACAGGTGCTGCCAAGCTGCACGTCGCCCGAGAACCCCGCCAAATACCCGCCACGGAACCTGTACCAGGTGAGAACAAGACAAAACAATAATCACTGGGAGCACATTTTGTCACACAACATAATGCTAACATAAAATTCTCCCAGTACACCAAAGACAAGCGCGCAACGCAGCGGAAGCACCACGAGGAGCCCGGCTTCGACAACCCGCTGGCAACATAGAGAGCCAGACTGTCGGACCCAGCGACGATCACAGGACCGCTGCCGAATGGATACTAAACACATACTTTGTTAGTTACGTATCTTGTGCTAGAGTGGGTCAATCATTGGGAATATTATTATTGTATATATATAGTAGCAGCCTCCCTCACCCACCTGTAGATACTCTCTCTCAAAAAGTATGGCTATAAGGGGGTCTACATATATATATACGTCTTATTTACTGGGTAAAACACCTTCCGTATTCTTTTTAACAGGATGTATGTTTAAAACTATTTAAATAGGTCATTTATTATCATGAGGGGAATTTTCTGTGATTATTATATAGACACTTCCCAAGTGAGAGGGTCTCTGGGCAATCAGGCTAGGGAGGGTCTTGTTCGAATAAGAACAATGAGAAGGTGTAACGGTTGAACAATAGTCAACACAATAACGAACGTAATGGGTGTAATGATTGTATATAATGAGGGCACAGGAATTCAGTTCTGTATAGGTTTGTATTTAGATAATCGGTAGTGACTGAGTCTTCGATCTATCCAGTGAGAAGGAAGCCTCGGTCTCGTATATAATAAACTTCATCCTGCATCATTTGGCAAACTTCATTCCCAATTGAAGTTCTAGCGCAACTTCATTCGGCTTCATTTGGTTCCATGCTGCCCCTAAATGAAGTTCCCTGCTTAGTTATTCTGTTGTTTCTCTTTCTTTTGCTCGCATTATCTAGGTCCTTGTGGGAACACCGTCGCAAGTGGTGGCTTCCCTGGTCAAGCCACTTTATCAGCCACCTACTGTATGCTGGCCACAATTGTACTGGTCACACTGGTGCCAGCACCCTTCGTCCCAGCCATGGTCCCTAATTCAGGCCTCGTGGCGGCCATGATCGTAACACTGGGCAGCTAAAGGAGTACGCAATTCCCATCGTCACGCCCAGCAGCGCCCTCGTATTCCGTAATCGGTTCCCATTTACTGCGTACACGTAATCCAACACAGATTAATGTGCCGGCCGCCAAGTGCTATCTCGATCTGACCGGCCCCCTGTCAGATACAGGTAATAAACAATCTCTAATCAATTTATGGGGAAGCGGCGCCCACTTTCGTTATCTACACCGTACACTAGCGGGTTCCTCCGTCTGACTAGTGTTCTCGGTTCATATCCTCCTAATCCCCGTTCCCTTTACACCCTGCTACGGGCCGAGGATGAAGCAATAGCAACATATCCTGCGGGCGACACCCCGTCTGAGTAGATAATCGCACTGAAAAGGATATCTCTAGGCCCTGATAACAGGGCGGACCGTCCGACGGTCTCCCGCTGGGTCGGTGCAAGGCTACGGAGTGCTACGTTATGGACGAGCTTGGCCTATCGTCACCAGTAGGCACACGATATGTATGCGATACGATAAGGGGACATTGATGGTAGGGGTGCAAGTTCCGGAGAGAAACATCTTTAAGTAGGCTCGGTCGTCCCCCTTGCTGTTCGCGACCTCTCGGAAAGGCAGTGCACCCCACAGCTTGTTCGCCTCTGCTGCATCACCTTCTCTCTCCAGAGGACGATCATTGGCTTTTTCGAAACAGCCAGACGAGGGACCATACTCTGACCTGTACCGGGACAAAGGAAGAAGAAGAAAAAAATGAGCGTGGACTACGAGAAGTCTTCCGGCGTCGACGTCGGCGTCGGCGCCGTCACGGACGTGGGCTCGGGCGAGGTGCAGTCGATGCACTCGGAGTTGTCCACCGAGTCGCATCTTGCCCGCAAGCTCGGTGGCAAGGAGGTTCAGCTCTTTGCCATTGCCGGCGCGATCGGAAGTAGTATGTTGCGAGCCCGCTCCGAGGTCTTCGGGTGCCGCTCTGGCGTCCTTATTTTTTTTTTTTTTTGACTAACCAGCTCGTCATTCTCAGGCGTCTTCATCACTATGGGCACGTACCTCCCCAACGGCGGCCCGGCCGGCCTCTTGATCGCCTACGTGCTGTGGTGCGCGAATCTGTGGTGCGTCAACGAGTCGTTCGCCGAGATGACCGTCTACGCGCCCATCGCCAGCCCCTTCATCACCTTCACGGCCAAGTGGGTCGACCCGGCGCTGGCCTTCTCGCAGTCGTGGGCCTTCTTCCTGTGCGAGGCACTGCTCGTGCCCGCCGAGATCACCGCCCTCCATACGCTGATCACGTTCTGGACCGACAAGTTCCCGGCCGAGGCCACCGTCATCATCTGCCTTGCCCTTTACGCCGTGCTCAACATGGTCAGCGTCGAGTGGTTCGGCAAGGCCGAGTTCTACCTCAGCATCTGGAAGGTTTTTCTGATCTTCATGTGCTTCGCCTTTACCTTTTTCACCATGGTCGGGTGCAACCCGCTGCACGACGCCTACGGCTTCCGGTACTGGAAAAATCGTACGTGATGAATCCGTGTTTCTTTCCTGTGTTGTGTGTGCGTGTAAATTTGATGGGCCACGATGGGAAATCCGCCAGTCTTTACTAACTTGCTTTTCTTAGCCGGTGCCTTTAGCGAGTATTTGACGACCGGCTCTCTTGGCAGCTTCTGGGGCTTCGTGAGCTGCCTGACCTTCGCGACGTTTGCCGTTTGCGGCCCCGAGTACACGAGCTCGGTGGCTGGCGAGACCAAGTCGCCCCGGCGCATCCTGCCGCTGTGTTTTGGCAGCTTCAAGTGGCGCCTCGTGTTTTTCTTCGCTGGCTCGGCCCTGTGCGCCGGCATTGTGATCCCCTACAACGACCCGACGCTGGCGGCCTTCATCGACGGCACCGCCACGGGCGGCGGCACCGCGGCCGCCTCGCCGTACACGATCGCCATGAACCGCCTAAACGTCCCCGGCCTGCCCCACCTGATCAACGCGGTGATGATGACGTCCATCTTCAGCTGCGGCAACGGCGTCCTGTTCGCCTCGTCGCGCGCGCTCTTTGTTATGGCCAAGAACGGCCACGCCCCCAAGTTTCTCACCAAGACGACCAAGCGCGGCATCCCCATCTACGCCGTGACCGCCGTCGTCCTCCTCGGCCTGCTCGCCATGATGCGCGTCTCGGAGGGCGCCGTCACGGTGCTGGACTACTTCATCGACCTTTGCACCGTGTGCGGCCAGTACAACTACCTCTGCGTCAGCATCGCCTACCTGCACTTCTACTACAACCTCAAGAAGCAGGGCATCTCGCGCGACACCCTCCCCTACAAGTCCCCCTTCCAGCCGTACGCGGCCTACATCGGCGGCGTCTGCGCCATCGTCGCCATGCTCATCCTCGGCTTCGACACCATCTACCCCTTCGACGCCCGGTGGTTCTTCATCGACTACACGCTACTGGCCGTCTTTCCCCTGGCCGCGCTGGCCTGGAAGCTGATCGCCCGGTCGAAGTACGTCCCGATCGGCACGGCAGACCTAGGCCTGGGCGGCCTGGTCAAGGAGGTCGACGATTACGAGGACTTGGTCCGCGAGGAGCCAGAGAACTGGGTGGAGAGGATGTTTAGCGGCATGTGGGAGTGGAAAGATATCTTGAACGTCTTTTCCTACCGGAAGACGGCGTGATCGTACTCTTTTACCAACCTAAGCCGTGTATACATGTAGGATCGACAGGACGAGTTTTCTTTAATCTTGGTACAATTGAAAGACAGTTTTGATTGCTCATTGTCCCAGGTCTTTTAATTTTTAAACAATTAAAGCAAATGAAGTTCATGAGACGAACACTACTAAGATGGAACGGCGAATATATTTTGGTTGTCAAAGCTAGTATCATTTTAGATTCGCTGGAGCTTGTTAGAGAGCACTCTGGATAGGATTTGAGCTCGTGTTAAACGAGGAACAGCGTATCAGCTGCCCGACATTTCAGTCGCCAACGAAGATGCCCACGGCGAAGGCTATGGGCAAGGTCGTTGAGGTCGTCGATAGCGATTGATGCTGGGTTGTGTCTTTGGTCGTAGTCGCCGAATCCTACCTTGCGTCTTGTACTGATACGAAGGTTTGGGCCGAGTCCTAGATAAGGATGAAGATAGATATTCAGGTCTTGGGGAGAGCCCGAAATGTAACGCGATTGGCCAAGTAATACAGGGGGGAGGGCGGACGTCCCGACAACAGAATGGGAATAAGACGCGATCGGCGAACAGCGCACCCGGGAAGCGGTCATCGCATCGCATCGCACTTCGAAGCACCGTTGATGATATGGCATTTTTCCGTGAAGGAATCGGCCTAACATGTCCTTCTAACTTAGTAGGGCCTTTAGTGCCTCGGTCTCAACATGTCTATTCTTACATACATAGCACAAGCTAGAATCCGAGAAACCGCCTTTAAAAGCTAGCATGAGTATAACAAGCTTTATTTTACCATATTTCGCCTCCTCCACCGCAGACGTAACACGCATCCACCTCTTCTGACTGCCGGCATATGGGACGCTCGTCTCGGTACAAGCGCCACACCAGGGGTTCTAGGAGGAGCGGCCGGCACCCTATGGAGGGTTACTCTTGGTTCCGTAATAGTAACGCCGGCGCCGAGGTTGTCGGCCCAGGATACATCTTTGGCGTACCACCGATCTGTCCCTCCCGGGAAGACAACAGCGCTGTCTCCGTTTGGGAGCCTTCGCACGGCGATGGCCTCGACAGCGTGGACGATGGTCTCGTAAATCGGCGGGTTATACGCCCTGTGTGGAGGATGACCTCCTCTCGCGGCATGGGGTGAGTGTGCGCGCTTGGCGGCGGCTGATGGCATCTTTTGACGAGGTCAAAGAACGGAACTTATTTGGTGTGGGGAGGCACATATATTTACACACCGTTAGGAAAGGTAGATGGGCGGGAGTCTCCGAAATTTACAGGGGTTTTTCGTTGTTTGGAAAAAAGTCTTGTGTCGAAAATACACATTGCAGCTAAAATATTGATTCGCGATCATTCTCAAACTAAAAGGAGATTAAAGGAAGCCAGAATGATGGCAAGCTACAAGGCCTTCGACAAAAGTTCATTCAGTTCATGAGCGACAAATGCCGGATTGTCCTTTTGAATAAAATGTCCCGCATTCGGTGCCTGCAACGGCCCCTTGCTCTTTTCCGGCTCCGTGATCTTGACTAGTCCCTCGTTGTATCGATGCCAGTACGGATTCACAAACGTCGTCGTAAGTGGCTTGGGAGGTCCCATCTTCGCCGATTCCTCCGCGAAAGCCTCAAAGTCGTGGCCGACCACAGTGACAAAGGGTCCGCTGCCACCGGGACCCCGCAGAAGAGGGCCATCGCTGGCAGGCAGCAGTGTCCGGAGGTTCTTGCGGCTCAAGCCCTCCTTGCTGCCAACATCCGGGTGGAAAACTCGTCGCGTACCTTCGCGTGTGGCGCGCAAGGCCTGTAGCGGAAGCCCAGGTGGAAGTATGGTGGGATCGAAGTCCGCTGCGTCCGGATCGGGGAAGACCGACACAAAGTCGGAGTTGGCAAGGACGCTGTCGAGAAGCAGGAGGCCAGCCACAGTGCCAGGATATTCCTGTGCGTAAAGCCGGGCCAGCGCGCAGCCAATCGAGTTTGCAACTAGAACAAGAGGCACGCTGTCTGTTTCGGACACGCCCAGCTTCTCGGCGATGATTTGGGTGATAAGCTGGCGCAAGTCGTGAACAACGCTGAGGCAGTCATGGCCGTGCATTGGGTCCGCGGCGCCTTCATCGTTGGGATCGCGGTCTGTGGTTTGGCCCTGGCCGAAGCGGTCGTAGGTCAGGATCGCGGGGATGTTCTCCCGGCGCAGTTCCTTCAACTGGGCGATGGCCGGCAGCCACGATACTTGTGGCAATCCGAGTCCATTCAGAAAGACCAGCAACGCTGGTTTGGTGGTGGACACGGCCGGCTGAAAGCTGTAGGAGATTTGCGCCGTGGGTTTTGTGGCAAGACTGATGAGCTGCAACTCAGCCATTTTGTCCGGCGATCGAGGTCACACTGTGAATTGTGAAGGGGCTGATAGGAATGTAGAAAGCAGCTTGGATGAGACACCACTCAAAAATTCAACGACTTCGAAAATGGGTGAAGCAGAAAAGGAAGGCTGGGGAGGAGAGGATATTGGGTTGCGGCTACGAAAGCGAAGGTGGGGGAGGGGAAAGTATAAAATCAATCGCCATGTACGGAGTAGCTGCTTACCTCCTGCTTACCTCCAAGCGACGCGTCAGCAGTAAGAGCAGGTTTCCACCTTTGAAAACCCCGGTTACAATCAGCAGGGGGATAGTTTGGTTGTCGTGAAACGGTATGTTTTGTTTTCCTTTTTTTTTTTAATAAAAAAAGAGGCGCCTCCGCGTCTAGCCTACACATGTATTTAGCGCTTACGACAAGGTTGATAAAACGAGAAATAACGGAAAGACGTTGCATATGAAAGGATCAGGTTAGACCCTAAGTTTAGTAGTTCCCTCAGGGGTCGGCGGTACGACGCGGAGCCAATTTTTTAGTCTTCCTCGTTACCATTCGTTCCTCGATTCGTATCTCTCTTTAATAATGTTGATAGTTTCGTAAAGATTTAGTTATAGAAGAATTATATGACTATGTCGTCCTACATCGTCCTACGACCACGATTATGCATTCACACGGCGTGTTTGTCATAAGACGTTTCTATTTGTGACTCCTTTTGGAAAGAGGACGTGCTAAACCTCGAATCCTGTCTCTAACTCGGATCCTCCTGGCTCGTCTTACGGCGGGCTAATTTCTGCAACTCTGCCCATTGGCATCAGGTGATCCCTTTTTTTCATTGCTGGATCCCTTCTCTGTAGTCTCCAGTGCTCCTCTAATCGTCCAAAGCAAGTTTCTTTGTCCGGTCCATGAAAGGTATCATAGCATCGATCACACTCTATGGCAGGCGCTCTTTTTAAATACTTCGTATGTTCCCTTTAAAGGAGTTCATGTCTAATTGGCCTTATGTTTTGTCCAGTTTTCATTAAAGGTGAGTCTTACTTTAGGCTTCCGATCTTTAGAAGTTTCAATGGTATCCTCCCGGGAAAAGTAAAAACGCACGAAATCTGTCCCGGCTCGTCCAGGTTCTAGCCCCCGCTCCCTATTGCGTCTTCTATCCCTCTTCCGCTCCCCAATCTCTTTTACGGGAGACCTTCCGAGGCCAGCGCGGGACACAAATTGCACGTCCTCTTTATAGAGACACTTACCGCATTTCGCGGACTACATACCCCGTCTCCAATGCACTTCCATGCATGGCTTGATATGTCGTGAATTGGAAATTGATGAAAACCGATATGCCCTCCCGCTCCGTGTGGGGAAATTGAGGGAAAGGAGGTCTGGCTTCCGGGTGAGAGCAGTCGCTCAACGTATATAAGCCCACGATACCTCTATCGTAGGATGTATCTAGTTTCCTCATCCTCCACCAGCGATTGTTTTCATTTTCTTCTTCGCCCACATTCATCCCACCGCCATCATGTTCGCCAAGACTGCCCTCTTTGCGCTGGCCCTGCTGCCGGGCCTCTCGTTCGGCCAGGTGTCGGACGACTTTGAGAGCGGCTGGGATCAGACTGCCTGGCCCATCTACGCGCCCTCGTGCAACCAGGGCGGCAAGGTCTCGCTCGACACCAGCACCGCGCACAGCGGCAAGAACTCGATCCGCGTTGACGGCGCCGGTGGCTTCTGCGGGCACATTTTCTTTGGCACCACCAAGGTCCCCAGCGGTGACGTCTATGTGCGCACGTGGCTCAAGGCGTCCAAGGCGCTGACCTCGTCGCACGTGTCCTTCATCACGATGCCCGACTCTGCGCAGGGGGCCGACAAGCACCTGCGCATCGGCGGCCAGAGCCAGATTCTGATGTACAACCGCGAGTCGGACGACGCGACGTTGCCGGACCTGTCCCCCCAGGGCATTGCTGCGTCGACGGCGCTGCCCACGGGCAGCTGGCAGTGCTTCGAGTACCACATTGGCGCCGACGGCACGATCGAAACGTGGCTCAACGGAAAAGCGATTGCCGGCCTGACCAGCAAGGCGGGTACAGCCAACGCCAACGCGGCGCAGTGGCAGCGCAGCTCCCTGAAGCCCAAGATCACGGGCGTGTACTTTGGCTGGGAGTCGTACGGCGGCGACACCAATACCTTCTGGTACGACGACGTGTCCATCAGCGGCACGCGCGTCGGCTGCGGCGGTGCGGCCGCAACCGCGGCGCCGTCTTCGTCATAGGGAGGGTTCTAATGCTTTGGTGATGTCATTTTCACGGTAGATAGAAGAACGTGTACATAGCGATCAATCATGCATCACAGAGTTGGCATTCAATTAAATCATATCTGGACAATCGTCAAGTTCACAAGTCATGCAAGATCCGAGACCCAAAACTTGGGGCAGATCAGCACCTGTTCGACAAATTCTTTTCGGTGGTCTACAGATGCTTCCCCAATATGCCGGCACAAGTCTCCAGGACCACAACAGGCTAAATTCGTGACGGACCAACTTGAGCCTAGAAAGTGCCTAAAGAAGTATGCGTGCCGTCTGTGCCTTTTGTTTTCATTAAGGTACCCTCTTTTGATAGATTAACATCTATGTGCTATATGTACGGAGTACGCCGTTTTCCCTTGTCTCAATCCGGACTTCCTGAGCAATCTAATTGTCGGCCACCGCTACGGTGTCTGGGTTACCACCTACATCAATCTCGCCAAGGGCAGCGTATCCGACCCGGCCGTCGCGCCCGGTGTCCTTCCCGCCGTCGCCAACGCCATCATTTTCGGCCGTGGCATGCCTCTGCCGCCCGCATCGCCCTTCCGCTCTTCTACACCGAGATCGACACCACAACCATGTCCTTCAGCTGGCCCGCCACCGAGAACGCCGCCGGCTACACCATTTACATGCGCAATCTCACCACTGACTTTTCCGTGGTGGGCTCGACAGCCGACACGCCGCTCGTCCTAGGTTTCTTGTTTCCCGGGGTCTGGAACTACGAGTACTGCGTCGCTCGTACAACGGTAACTACGAGAGTTCCTACGGCGGCACCAGCTGCGTCACGCTACTCATTTTCTGCGGTCACAGCTACAGCGCGGTGCATGGGGCCATGGTCGTTGCCTAAGGCAATGTCGTGAATGCAAGCGACCTGGCCGCCACGCCCACCGTTCTGGCCAACAGCACGGTCACGCCCGTCGTGCTCACCACCGGTGCCAGTGCCAATATCACCGTCCCCGCGAGCGTGCTTGCCGGAAACTCCACGGCAAACGCTGCTGTCCATGGACCCACACATCGGCCAGCTCTACAGCATGTACCACCAGATCCTGTCTTCTCTGCAGCAGTACGGCAGTGGCGCCCTCTACCTGACCTTTGCCTCGCCCGACACGGTTGTGCAGCTGTTTTGAGTGTATATGTCCCCCAGTTTTATAGCATGCTTGTTCTACATAAGTACCTTATCATGTGCTGCAATGCGCGCGATGCGCGACTCGTCCTCCGAACGCTCCTTCCCTTTCCCACAAGCCTCACTTAGACGGAAAGTGGGTCACCCCGCTGTTGGCCGCAACAAGCATAAAATCGCCACCAGACAGGCAGGCAGCAATGGCACACCTGCTGTAAAAGGGCTAAGCGGCCACTGTAACGGGAAAAAGTGGGGTCTGGGCCAGTGCGGCGCATGCTCTCCCCTCTTCCGTCACCACACCACCCATTCGAGCCATTCAAGCCATCCCTCTTCGACATAGCCTCACACGTCGCATCGCGCAACCCGCTCTCTTCCGGGCATCATGTGCCTCACTCCTCTCTCGTCGTTTTTTGGCTCTTCTTTTTCGTAAATCCTTCTGTTTCTTTCCTATGCGTTTTCTTCGTTTCGGCCCCCAAATGTTTTGCATCTTCTCGTCGCAATCCTCTCACGTGCTTATGTTCATTCTTCGCCCCTCACCATCCTTGTCTCTCTGTTTTCTCCTCTGACATCACTTCTGCCCACTCTCTAAAATTTGATAACTACATCGCGTCCTGGCTGTTGACATCTTGGATGTTGATGTCTTGGCTATCCTAATCTTGACTCTTTATATACGGGCGACTTTAAACATGTTGACTTAATCATCTTCTCCCTTTCGTCTTTACGTCTATTCATTTCTCGCTTTCCTTTTCGTCACTTCCAGATAACCCTTCCCATCATCCCATCTTCCGTCTCTACACCATGAATTCATCCTCCTCAAAATCCGCGCTCCCTCCCGACCCAGTCATCGAGGATGCATCCGATGCGCAGTCTATTCTGCCGCCCTACGAGGAGGCTCCCTCGTCCGGTCCCTCGTCCGGTCCCTCGTCCGGTCCCTCGTCTGAACCCGCCCCGCCAGCTTACCAGCCGTCGATGCTCGAAGTAGGCCTTACCGCAAGCAAAGGCAAGGAGCCGTCGGATGCGGCCATATTCAACGTGCATGCGTACAACGCCGAGATCGTCGCTCCGGCCGCGCTTCTCGTCGACGGCCAGATCATTCATGCCGAGACCGCGCCCGATGTGCCTCTCTATCGAGTCAACCGCGGCCTTGCCACGCTCGGACCGGCCACCAAGACCGTCGAGCTCGACCGTCTGGAACAGCGCTCCGTTGAGCTGCCCATCGTCCTCCGGCCCCGCAACATGTACACCCTCCACCACTCGCGGCCCTTTGACTACATCTTGGGGCTTGGCGGCGCCACCAGCGGCAGTCGCCCCGAGTACTACATGCACGCCGCCAACTCGCGTGCCGCGCCCCTGGGCCATTTGGGCTTGCACGGCACCCACTTTGCCGCGTGGTCGGCGGTGCCCATTCTGTTCGAGTTCAACACAAAGGACGCCATCAAAGGCGTCGGGTTTGACCAGGCGCACACCATCCCCCATTTCCGCGCCCGACAGCACCCGACCCGGGAGGGTGTGTTGCTGTGGTTGGACGCCGCCGGCCAAGAGGTGGCGCTCATGTACGAGACCATGGAGGGGGCGACCGGGGAAGGGGCCAGTAGCTCGTCCAATTCCAAACCCAAACCCACTCCCACACCTCGCCTTCTCATCACGGTCCCCATGCGCCGCGACCGGCGCGACGCCCTGGTGGCCCTGTGGTGCTGCTATGCGTGGGCCCAGGGCGTGAGCAGGCACGTGGAGGTGCCGCTGCCGCGCGGCAAGAACCCATACAAGGTGTCCAGGGTGTTCAACTAAGATTGAGCATTGGACCGACTATTGTTGCTGTTGTCTATGTGTTACAAAAAGTATGGAATTGTAATCCCAAACAACCAATTCCGTGAGTGAGAACCACAAGCAACTCCAGACTTATCCTGGCGGAGTGAGCGCTAAAATAGAAGACTGATGCCCACATGAAGAGCGTACATAGAAATTTAGAGCGTATCGTGACCCCATACATCAAACAGATACCCCAAATCTGAAAGGCGTTAAAGCATGCTAACTCCACCATCGTCTGAGTCTGACGATTCATCTGATACACTCTCCACATCCTGTCCAAATTCCTCCTCTGAGATCCAAATCTCTCCTTCGTCATAATCATAGTACGGGCAGAGATCTTCCCGTCCAAGCCAAAGTTCTTCAAAGTCGCGCCTTGTATAGTGGGGTCCATAACGAGCCATCCGAGGGCATTCCAGACGAATATGTGCAATGTCGAGCCCAAAATCCGCCAGTGCAGCATCCCACACGTCTCCCGAACAACTGGATTTATTTTCCGTTCCAAAATAGGCCATATCGGAAACGGACATGTCGTTGTCATCAACGGCAAAAGGATCGGCTCCGTGGCTGAGAAGGTATGCTAGCCCAGCCAGTACCAGCTGCGTTTCCCTCCTATACCAACCCTGGTACCCCAAAAAACAATGATGTAGACATGTTCTGCCGATCCCATCGCAAGCAGAAACGTTAGCGCCTCTGCCTATAAGGAGCGAAAGGCCTTCAACGTTGAACTGCCCGCCAGAACAGTACGTGAGTAAGGGTGTCAAATTGGACCCATACGGATCAATATCGCTCTCTATTGTGATGAAACCATCAGAATTGTCCAAGACAATCTTCATCGATTCCTAAATCCTTACCGTTAGCACCTGCTCATAGTTTGGTTCAATATGATAATGTAATAATTACCGGGACTCCATAAGCAAATGAATGGAAAGCAGCATTTTCAACGGTATCTCTCTCATGATCGACCACCGGGGTCATAGGATCACAGCCGGCTCCCAGAAGCAATTTCCGGCATTCTAGAATGGGTCTCAGCTCGTCATCTTCTAGATCATCATCAGCGTCGCCTATAAAGAGTGCTGTTCCTGAAAAGTCCATCACAAAACCTGATGACCCTTTGGCATTGGCAACGTGATCTACGTCTGCTCCATGCTGAAGTAAAAAGCGACACATTTCTGGCTGGCGGTACGCATACTTGACTCGGTTAGCAGCATAAAATAGGAAAGTTAGTGCCTTTTTTTATAACTCACAAATAAAAGAGAAGCACCGAATTCGTCCTGGTCCCTGAGTGAAGCTGTTCCTAACCTCAGCATCTCCTGAAATTCTGACATCCTGCCTTCACGTACGAGGGAGAATAGGCGGGAGTCTAGAGGAAGGATATTGTTGACCAAAAGCCTCGGTACGGTATTGAAAGTTCCTCGGTCGTCGCTGTACTGTCGCATGATTGCCTGAAACCCCTGTCGAGGCAGCTCGGATCGGGGAATGAAGCAGATTCGCGTCTCGATGTCTTTATCAACAACATCCATAGACTCTGGTGGGACCGAGGCGTCAGGCAGTGCGCTCATTCGCCGTTTCTGTTGTTTTTTCTGTCTCCGTCGTCTCTGTTGTGTTTGTTGTCTCTGCCGTGATCTCTCAACCGAGATAATCGATAAAGCACCAAGGGAGAGATCGTATCCTCGTATATTCAAATGAACATTTGTGAGAGTTCCTCCCTTGCGCGTTGCGTTGACTAGAAATCCATAAGTATCGTTTTTCATTGGGCTTATCGTCGTCGTTGTTGTTGCTAGGATAGCCTCTCACCGTCTTCATTGACGGAAACTTTCTGTGCGGAGAGAGCTATGCCTTTGACAGTCGTCAAGTTCTTTCGCAATTGTGCGAGGTCACGCTTGGTGCATGTCTCACACCAGTGTTTGTATGCCGACACAGACGTTGCGGCAGACGCAAGAAATGCATCAGACGACATCGTTTCGAGAAGGGCAACCAGGGCACCGCCAATATCCGCGGCTTCGTCGAGAGAAAAGACGCCTTGCTTGTTGTGAAGAGCCGTCAATATCAATTTTATGCTCTCCTCTAGCATGGCGTACGGCAGGATTTCCTCGGCGGGCATGTCATCAATTGATTGCATGTCCTTTTGGGCTTCGTCGTTTTCTTGGACTTCGTCGGATTCTGGGCTTCCCTGTTCTTCTCGGAGTTCCTCAACACGCGCGCCAGCGTCACGCTCGAGAGACAAACGAGAGAGTTGCTCCAACACCTGGTTGAGCATGCCAATCATCTGATCTCCTTGGGCTTTTGATCCCAACTCCAACAAAGCAGTACGAATTGTCTGTCCGTTACTGCGTGTCTCGTCTGTCACTTGCGCGGTTGTTTCGTGAAGGGTTTTCGTCACTGTTTCACGAAAACTTGCCGCCATTGTCGTGTGGTGCTCAATAACGGCTGCTCGGCTTTCTCCGATGGTCTGTTGTATTGTGCGCCCTTGTCGTTCGACGGTACCAAGTTGATCCCGCACCTCGAATAGCATATCGCTGTAGCACATAGACGGCATCAGTAAATTGCTTCATGTTACAGTCCCAGACCGATGAAGGACTCACCTGTCTATGGTGTTCAGGTAAAAACTCAAAGCTGCTGTATGCTCAGCCATGGCCGCACTCATCTTCGCCAACCCTTTTGTGTTAAAGAAAGCCTTGAGTTTCTTCCATTGCCTCTCAGCCAGTGGATCTGCGCCACCAACCGCCATCGCCTTCAACTTTTTGTCGTAGACTTCGATGTCGCCCGCGCATGCTCCGATCTTCGTTGCGAGAGCTTCATCTCTGCCTTCACTTATGGCGCGAGATCTCGATAGTCTTTCCAGTGTAGAAAGCAGGCTCTCAGCATGCTTGAGAAGGTGGTTGACCTGTTCTTTCCCGTCTTTGAACGTCGACAGGAGGCCACAGCTGAATTTGATACTCTGGAGGCACAGAATGACGAAAGGGAGGACGGTCGCCCCGATGGTGAGGGGATCCATGGCGAAAGACTTGCTGGCGAGAGCTGTTGAAATTTTCCCAACTTCCGAGTGACAGTTAAGAAGAAAAATGAGAAACTTCGACGGCCACGATAGAAACAATGTCCACAAAAGACGTGAGTTGCCTTGGTCGGGCGGGGTCTCATTTGGCCCCCAATGTGGTTTCGTCCAGCTGAGTCTGCCTTGCCAGCCTCACCGCCAACTGTTTTTGCACATTGTTTTTGCACATTGTTCACCACAGCCAATGGCCAAATCAAAGTCCACAGAATGGTATTGAAAAGAGGCTGAGCTCGAGGCTGGTGTGCAGTGCGAGTCTCCTACATAAACAGGATAGATGCATACACCACGACAGCAAAGTTCATTAAACTAATAAATGCAGAAAATATCCAGGATCCCAACACTATGATATTTTTTTATCGTCATGTCCAGCATTGTTGTGTAAATAATAAAATAAAAGAGCCTCCATGGTTGGCTTGTCGAGCCGCTGTGCCAAGCGAAGAGGTGGGACGAGGTGCTCTGTATAAACTAAGAGTACGACATACTGGGGATATTATTTGTACAACATACGCTATGCCGCATTGTAATGGCGCCAAGAAAAAGGCTCGAGTGGGCACTTACGAGGTCCTCCACACCGGATCCAAGGGGCCCTCCTTCGCGAGGCTGTCTTACACTGCTCGCAGCATATCTTCGTTCATCCGCACAAAGACCCGCTGCCGGGCGGACGGGTTGCGAGCCATACCCGAGCTCCCAATACACAGCGGCTACAGTTGTACGCAGTGTCGGTATCGATAGGGGTGGGTGAGTCGAGGTTTTGTGACGTGGACTCGTGAATTGCATTGAGTAACATAGCGTTTGGACATGATTTTAGTTCTTTGGTTTATTTGATCATGGCAGAAGAGCAAACAAGTATGTGATCATGCGCCTTGTTCACCCCTCGCATCCGCAAGACAGCGGACGGCAATGTCCTCGTACGCCGCGAGCCCCGGCACGACCTTGCCCGCCACCTTGGCCTGGTCGTCCCATCTTCGGACGTTGAGCTTGTTTTCGAGGAGCGGGTCGTTGCGGGCCGCAGCCACTTCGTTGGATGTGAACGTGCCGCCCTGTCGGTTAGCGACGCCGTCACAAGATCATTGGATGTCGGGCGTAGGGAACTTGCCTGCAACTCCAAGGTCACTTTGCTCAGCTTGCTCAGGGAGGCCCAATAAGCCGGTTCGGTTGCGCACAGGTACCGCTTCGCCCACACGTGCGCACCAACCACTGCGTAGACCGCGGGCGGGAACCCGAGCCGCTGCAGGTACTGCTCGCCGACCTGCTCGTGGGCCTCGGTGCCAAACGCCGAGCCGTCGGGTGCGATGAGCTTCGGGAGGGAAGCGGCCTCGGGGATAAAGCGGCCGACGTCGTGCAACAGCGCCGCCAGCACCGTGGGCTCGTCAGCGCCGTGGTCGACAGCCAGAGCAGCCGCTTGCAAGGAGTGCTGCAGTTGTGAGACAGCCTCGCCCATGTAATCGCCCTGGCCCTGCGCATCCAGAAACGAGAACAGGGTGCGCACTACCTCGCGAGGGGAGCCGTCGTTGGCGTTGGTATAAGTCGTCATTTTGTTGGTGAGTAGGATATATTATGTGTGCGCCCACGGAGGCTATCTTTCATTATCGCCATGCGGCGATATGGCGATGTTTTATAATTGATACGATCGACAACAAAATATAACGTGCAAAACCGAAAGAAGCTCAGAACAAGACAACGTCAGCCATCGTAGCCGCCCACGTGCCTTTTGGACCAGTTTGCGTGGCTGTCGTGGACTAAACTCCGGCCGTGGTGCCGATGGCCAGACTAAATCACGGCGCGGCCTCCGCGATATGGTCACAATGCCGGCCCACTGGGTATTGGCTAGGCACGTGTTCGGATCGCATGAGATCTACTCGAATGTTGCAAAAAGATATATCAAGTTGTAAAAATACAAAAAAAAGAAGAAAGAAGATGAACAGATACACAGGTATGTGGTTATATGTACTATTCATATTCGTCACCATCGACAGATATCACAGCCAGCGTCGCCAATTGATACGGCCCCGAAGGCTGCACTTGAATAGTAAACTCGAAACCCCACCTCGTAGTTATTCTGGGGAAGTTCACAATAACGAGAGGCATCTCTTTCAGAAGGTGACAGCCCTACTGTTTTCTACCCTGGGTGGACGCCCAGTTTATCGACCTGGCTTATACGCCAGTGTGAGCACAATACCACCATATCTTCTTTCTTGCATTTCAAAAGGTTCAAGGCGCAGAACGGATACTGAAATGATTACGAGACAGCCATATTATTCGTGGCTGTTCCTCATAGCCCTGGAATGCACCACTACAACCTGTAGAGGCTCTCATCAATCCCCTGCCACACATAACGGGCAATGCAGAGTCTCTCGCATTCATATAGGAAGTATTATTGAATACCATGTACACCGCCGGACACCGTGAGCATTGTGCGGCACCAGGGCTTTGCTCTGTGTCGGATGACTTGCATGTAGGAGCTCGGTGTTTATACTACATGCTGTTCCGGTTATCTGATGGAACATTCTAACCAAACTTCTAGGGGAACAAAATTAATAAATCACAAAAAATTACGTTTTTATTATTATTATTGTTATTTTATTATTATCCGCCTTTCTCAGTCACTCCTAGCTATTGGCGACTATCTACTAATTAGTGTCAAGCAAATTAAATACCAACGACTAAAGGTGACGCCATGAGGACACAAGACATCGGCGACCGCTTTAGCTGGCATTTGCACTGAACTTGAACGTGTCCGTCAGAGCCTACGAACTAATGAACCTAACATGAGTTAATTTCGCTTCACATTATCCGTGAATACTGTTGTAGATTCACAGCTCTTACTCAACTTCCAGAAGCAGGCCCATCATCAATCTCCATCTGTCCGCTCTCGGTCTCGCCTTCCTCTAAATCCATTCTCACCGCGTCTGGGAACTCCTTGACAATGTTATCCTCGTCCAACGGCTCCAGATCCCACTGGTCCTTCTTCTTATCGCCGCCCTTGTCATCATCACTATCATCGTCGCTGTAGTCCACCCCATACTTCCCACCGGACTTGTACTTGTACAGGGGCGCGCCGTCCCACTTCACCTTGACGCGGATAACGCGGTAGGCAAAGACGATCTTGTTAGTCGTCCTGCCGTGGGCCACGGTCCGCTTCCCCGCCACTGTGACGTTGAACTCCGGCTCGCCTTGTGTGGGCACGCCTACGGGGGTGGCGTCGACGCCGATTTTCAGCTTGGGGTTGTGCTGTGTCTCCCGAGTAGATGATGTGAAGAAGCCCGTGGCGATCTTGAGCCCCGTCACCATGTAGACGCGCTTGCGGCCCACGAAGGCGTTTTCCAGAAAATTCTGCACCGGCTGCGAGGCGAGTATGCACTCGGTTACGAACTCGGGTGTGGCCGCGAACTCGACTGTCTCGAGCAGCGAGCAGTTGTACACGTTCTTCCTGTCGCGCGCAAAGGCATAGACAAGGTCCGCCGACCCCGCGACGCCGTAAGCCGCGGTAGCCTTGAGCCCCGCGCTGGCCTTGAGGCTGCTGCTGGTTGTCTCTTCGAAGTCGGCGCTGGAGCTCGCGTTCATGAGGCTCGCGGGCGGGCTCACGTACTCATATTGGTTGAGCGGCGCCACGAGAGTATCTAGCGTCGCGAAGATGCTCCCCAGCTTGGGCGCCGTCTCGCTCTCTGGGTTGATGTCGAAGGTGGGGGATTGGAAGTAGTAGAGCTTTCCCATGGCGAAGTTTGTCTTCCTTAGATGTCAACGATGGTTCCTAAGTGTCCACTATTGTCGCAGGAATAAAGAGTGTGGAGAACTTGGGCAGGGTTTAGGATTTTCGAAGCAACTTTCATGACAAGAAGCGCCGCTGGAATCAGTTGTACCAGCCATCAAGGCTGCTGGCAAAAAAAGGCGGAACAAAATGCCGCTTCTCCACCTCGAGAGCACAGCTAATCCTTCAGAGCTCTTGCGACATCCTTAGTGGTTTGATTTGCCGCTTGGGCTGCAGGAAAGAAATGACTAGGTTTGTACTTCTTGCTGCCCAACAGACATTGACTTGTCATTCGTCCAAAAATGTCCGCTACGATCGAAACATTGAGAGTCAGTATTACACTCGCTCCTGGGGTGGATTGAGACGGCATATCAAAGAGTCGTTCAATTAGGCGAGACTTCGAACTGGATCTGGGACGGCGAGAATACAGTGGGTGCAAGGAGCAAACAGGGCACGACAGCGCAGGCGAGGCGGGCGAGACGCGATCAAGCAACCACTTAAACAAGTGACTCGGAGCGACTTCTGAATTCTATCCTTCCCCTCTCCCGATATCGTCCTTCCTGACCCCCTTATACAGGACTCACTTCCGATACAGGGTACTCTACCTAGTATTACATACTGCTAACCAAATTACTACTTGGTTGCCACGGTACTGAGAACCTCCGGCACGACTTCTATATAATTAGGTAGGTTGTATAGCTACGCAGATCTAAGCATCGGCTCGAGACGATAAGACCGGTCTATTGGGCATGTAGGAGGGACATGTGAGTAGAGTAGTATATAGATAGCTTCGTAGGTAAGGACGCCAAGTTTTGTGCCTGGCTATTCAGGTTAGAAAAGTATTTCCCTTAGTAGAAAGTCACATATTTTTCATTCAACAACATTAGATATGTACTCCAGGTCAATGCTGCTCAGATTCTCCGCGTCGTATTTCCGCATGTCGCCGGTCGGCGGCAGCGAGGGGTCGTAGACGACGGCGTCGTCGGGCCGGGTACCGCTGAACAGCTTAGACACGTTGCTGCTCCAGTCGGCAGAGGCATGGACACTGAACACGCATCGAAAGAGGTTGTTGTTCGGCCTCGCAACCAGGACGGCCGCCTCAAACACAGTAGGCACGCCAGTCTTGGCCGAAGCATTCTCCATCAGCGTCCACGATACCGAATTCGGGCGACCGTAGCTGCGGTTTACGATCTGGATGCTCCCTGTCACGGAGGGGGCATCCTGCCTATCGTAAGAAGTCGCTCTCTCCAATTTTAAGCTAGCGCCCAACCCGATAAGTGTGGTTTCGTTCGTCATCTTCATTTCCTTCGCCGCCGCCGAGGGGCGTAGCAAGAAGGTCCCGTTGAATGCAATTGCCTGAACACATGGATCCTCCGTCTCGCCCGAGTACACGAGTTGAATCTCGACCTTGGTGAGGCGGCGCTTGACCTTGGTTGGTTGGAATCGGAAGCTGTAGACCATCAGGGATGCAGGGTCGGAGCCGGGAGAAAGGCGGCCGTGGACTACGTTCCAGCCATGGCACATGATTCCGATGTCTCCCGGGTGGTCTATGATGTCCACCCGCTGGAAAATCGCGTGGAACGATAGTCTGGCTTGCGGAAAGTTCAAATCCTGGGGCTCTGCTGGGGCGGCGGTTTGCTGAAATGCGCCGGTCGCTCGGTCCCAGAGCCGGATGGTCCGATCCGCTGAACCGGAGGCTAGCATTTTACCATCTGGTGGGAAGGTGATGGATAAAACGGCATCCCTATGGCCCTCAAGCGTGTGCATGCATTCGCATGTCACTTTGTCCCAGAGCCGGATGGTCCAATCCGCTGAACCCGAGGCTAGCATTTTACCGTCTAGCGGGAAGGCGACAGATAAAACGGCATCCCTATGACCCTCAAGTATCTGCATGCATTCGCCTGACGCCGCGTCCCAGAGCCGGATGGTCCGATCCGCCGAAGCCGAGGCTAGCATTGTACCGTCTGGCGAGAAGGCGATAGATAAAACGGCATCGTCATGGCCCTTGAGCGTCTGATGGTGTACGCCTGTCGCTGCGTCCCAGAGCTGGATCGTCCGATCCGTTGAACCAGAGGCTAGCATTGTACCGTCTGGCGAGAAGGCGATAGATAAAACGGCATTCCTATGACCCTCAAGTATCTGCATGCATTCGCCTGAAGGTGCGTCCCAGAGCCGGATGGTCCGATCCGCTGAACCGGAGGCTAGCATTTTGACGTCGAGTGGGAAGGCGACAGATAAAACGGCATCCCTATGACCCTCAAGCGTCTGCATGCATTCGCCTGACGCTGCGTCCCAGAGCCGGATAGTCCGATCCGCTGAACCGGAGGCTAGCATTGTACCATCTGGCGAGAAGGCGATAGATAAAACGGCACCGTCATGGCCCTTGAGCGTCTGCTGGTGTACGCCTGTCGCTGCGTCCCAGAGCTGGATCGTCCGATCCGTTGAACCAGAGGCTAGCATTGTACCGTCTGGCGAGAAGGCGATAGATAAAACGTCATCGTTATGGCCCTTGAGCGTCGGCTGGTGTACGCCTGTCGCTGCGTCCCAGAGCCAGATGGTTTTCATGTTAGAACAGATCTGGCCTATTTTAGTTGTTAAAAAGATGTACTAGAGCACGAACCTTCTTTCGAAGAAACCAAATTTGGTATTTCTCCCTGTGCTCGCGTAACAAATGGTTGGAGTGTTTCGTCGTCCAGATAATAGTCGTCCTGCACCGGGGAGGGATCGTATCGAGGAAGGCCGGGGAACAATTCGGCCCAGAGCGTGACAACTGTCGGCGGCTGATCAGGAATAACATCGAGCAAATCGTCATATATGCTCAAACGTTTACACTCGCAATCTTCTCGAAGACATCTATCCACGAACTCGGACGGATCTCCGACGATGCTTTGTCCAGTGCTTTGGCGACGAGTGACCGCTGAGCTCTTCAGGTCCTCGTTCTCATCGGAAATGTCATCTCGGAACGGAGGGAGCAAGAGGGCGACGTCCTGCATGTGCTGCTTGATATGCTTTCGCAGCGCTCTCTGGCAATCTGGGTTGTCTCGGTCCGGAAAGCGCTTTTCGACGTCGTCTGGAAACCCGCCACAGAAGGGGCAGCTCTCAAATATGAAGGCGGCCTTGCGCCGGCTGGCTTCCTTCATCATAGTCAGCATCTCCTCGGAGACGTCGCCGTGTTGTGCGAGGTACCCTTCGAATCCCTCCTCGTCGAATGTCTTGTGTTCGCCGTCGGGCATGTCAACATGGTATTGCACTTCTATGTGGGACTGCAAGTGGCTCAGCAACCCTTCGAACGTGTTCGGCACGTCAAAAGGCGCATTGCAGCCCTCCCAGATGCAGAAGTATGGTTCGAAGTCCTGCATGACGTGCCGACTGTTTTGCCATCGCGATGATTAGCAGGACCGTAGAGCGATTTTACGGACTCTCGGGGTGCAGCTTTTGATGCCTGCGTAACGAAACAACTCACCTCCAGCGCTCTTTCTCAGCCTCGCGAGAACGAAATTCAAGTCGGCAATAGGGACACTGGAAACTGGTACCGGTACACCGAGGAGGAAGCGGAAAGTCGGAGTTCCGCAACGCAATCGATGCCACGCTCTCGGCCCTTTCCGGTCGCTTGGGCTGTGGAGGGAGGTCTAGCTTCGTTTGCACCGTCCCCGAGTATATCGTGCGCGGGTTTGGAGCGGTAACGTTTCTTTTGCTCTCCGGCCCTTTCTTTTCTTCGACCACTTGGACCACAGGTTCGGCTTGGGGCTTGGGAGCAGGGGTTTGTTCCGGCTTGGGCGTGTCGACGGAACGCTTCTTCTGGTGCTCCCGTAGGTACTCAAGCCGGATTCTCCGTCTGGCAAAGGACTCAGCCAATCGCTCTAGAAGGGGCTCAGATGCCTTCTTGAACTGCAGCTTGGCTGCGTGGAGCGCAAGCGCCTTAAAGCCATCGTAAGCGCCCTTGGGGCCTTCCTTCTGTCGATAGAGCTCTACTCGTCTACGCCGGTGACTAGCTCCAGCGTATTCGATTCGCAGAGCATGTCCGTGCAGTCGGTCGATGGTATCTTCGATGTGGGCTCGTAGCGCTAGGTTTCGTTTCCTCAATGACAGCGCTGGAGTTTCGGGAGCACTATCCGCCTCGGAGTCCTCAACAGAGGATAGAGCCTCAAAAGATAGCGACGAAGCGTCCGACTCGGTGTCATCGTCATCATCGTTGTCGTCGGTACTAATTATTTTCTCACATGGTTCGGCTGGTTGTTCCAGTTCTGATCGGGGCCGACGACTCGGTTAGGCTCTACGGAGCTCGAGCAGGGGGC